>JABTTQ020003033.1:0-204689 GCA_016081115.2 Rehmannia glutinosa
TCTACAGAGTTAATTTACACAGCTGTGTCCTTGATGGACAATCGAATTAGTCACTCAAGAGAGTTAATCTTCTCAAGACTCAATTGAGCTGTTGATGGAGTAATCACCGTTGGCTACAATTTAACTCAGCTGTGGTTTTATTTTTCAGCGGAAGACTTAACACCCTTAAGTTTGATTAAGCAAGATATTAGAGCTTGATTTAGTACTTGTAAATTATCAAATGGATAGCAAATTTATCAGCAGATATAAGCAGATTAAAAGTGCAGGAATTTAAATGCTGAAATGTAAATGACACAAAGAAAGTTTTATAGAGGTTCAAGATGGGGTAATTCTTCTACTCCTCTCTTCTCCAACTCCCGGAGGAATCCACTAAGTAATGATCAGTTTACAAAGTGGTAACAGTCCAGATACAAGTCTTGATCACAACAGCCGACTTGATCCTTAGGACTCACCTGGAGACGCCTTGATCACTCACCTGGCTTCTCGTACGACTCACTTCTTCACAGGGCAGCTGCTTTGCTACTACAACTCACTTGCTCAAGCTCTTGGATTTGATCAAGCCCTCCAAAGCTTAAGACTTGGTTCAACCTTGAACCTTTCTACAATCCTTCTGGAATGTAGACCCTTGTTTTCAGTATTTTTCTTCAACTGATTGAAGTTCTCTTCCTTCACAGGTGAGTGTTGGATTGATGTACTTCGTAATGTAGGCTTGAGGATTGAGATTGTTTCAGTTTTTCTAATGTGCTTGTATATCTCACGTGTGTTTTTTTTTTCAAACAAACTCCTCACTTTTTATAGTGAACTTTCAAAAATTTGCCCGTTGAAGAGATAGGCTTATTTTTGAAAGTCACTTGCGTCGTTGGCTGAGTTCTTGGAATTGTTGTTTCCTCATGAATTGTTGTTTCACCTTTTCGTAGTTCGACACGGTGTGTAGTGCTTCCCATGGTTCATTCCTTTTGCACGCTTCGGGATCGAAAGCACTCCAAGAAAGGTGGTATGGAGATATTACTTGTTTAAGTAAATCTCGATTGCGGCAACGGATTCTTTCTGATTATCTCGACTTGATCGCATTTCCTTGCTTTCCCAGGTGACTTAGAGTCGCCCAATCATTGATGACTCTTCTCACTTCAACTCGAGACTGGCTTTTCTTGGCCGACTTGATTGATGCTCCACTCACAAAAGATCTCACTGCTTCTTGAAAGAGAGTTCCCGCTTCACTTACTTGGTATCTCTGCCTCACACAGAAGTCTTCCTTCGATCTTGATTTGTCTTCTTGCATGTTAGGGGCGTAGTCACTTGACTTAGCTTTGGCCACTCTATTCATTACAATGCATTTTACAACAAAAATTGGGGTGCCAACTTTCTATTCTAAGTTTTACATGGCATTCATCAAAATCTAAACAATAAAATTCCTAACAAATACAAGATAAACTCGACTCGTTAAATGTTTAGGGTATTTGGACCATTGTTCAAACACCTAAAGATATTAAACCGATTGGCTATAAATGGGTTTTCGTGAATAAACGAAATGAAAGAAATGAGGTTGTAAGGTATAAAGCCCGATTATTGCATAAGGCTTTACACAAAAGCCATGAATTGATTACACAAAAACATATTTCAGTAGTCGATGCTATCACCATTTGATTTCTTATTAGTTTTGCGTTGAGAACAACTCCAAATGCGTTTTATGGATGTCATAACCGCATATCTATATGGATCATTATATACGGAAATTTATATGAAAATCCCAAAGGATTAAAAATGCTTGTAGCATTTCAAACAAAACCTCACCAATTGTGCTCCATAAAATTGCAAAGATCCTTTCATGGTCTTAAACAATCGGGATGAATGTGGTACAATCGCCTTAGTGAATACTTACTAAAGAAAGGATTTACAAATAAAATTGCAAAGATCCCTTTATGGTCTTAAATGTCGGGAGACGAATGTGGTACAATCGTCTTAGTGAATACTTACTAAATAAAGGATTTGAGATAATCCTATAAGTCCATGCGTGTTTATTAAGAGGAGTAAATGTCACGCCCTAAAACGCGATCTTTGATGAAGGTCTTTTTATGCATGTTTTATGTGTATATTTGAGTAGAATTCGAGTTATTTTATTGTTAGTTTTGTAAATTTTTGATTGTACATAGTTCATATTACTACGAGGTGCTTTCTTGATGTAGATTGACCATTCGGGCTAATTTTTGTGAATTTCGGACCATGGATTCATGTCAAAACATGCCGGGAGTTTAAAGATGCAAAAACGCCGAAATCCCAAGCCAAACGCGTCATTTCGGGGCCTTTTTGGTCCAACACGGGGGGTGTTGGGCAACACGACAAGTGTTCGCCGGGAGCCAAAAACTCAAAAATTCGCACAAAACAGCTCCCCAACACGGCCTGGCCATGTTGGGATTACGACTTTAATGTCGTCGCAAAGATGGCCAGGGTGTGTTCTGCGATATGGCCATGTCGGACATCCTTTTGCAATTTTTCTATGCAAAAATTATGGAAAACTCACCAACCAAGCTTTTTGACCACTTTTGTACACCTTTAACACCCAATTTTGCTCCACCATGTCTCCATATTCCCTCAATCATCAACTCGAGTACAAGAATTCACCAACCAACAATGAAAGTGGAGGCAATTGTTTAGCAAAAGATGGCACCATCAATGTATTATTATACAAAAATGGTGTCTATAAAAGCCAAGAGTTGAAGTTGGGAGGAGAATCATTTCATAATTCATTCATGTATTTGATTAGATAATTCATCATATTCATAATTGGGATCAAGGGTCTTCGAGGAGTAAGCTTGAGGCAACATTGGGAAGAAGGCTTAGAGCAACATCATCATTCAAGAAAGAAGTCAATTGAGATTTTGAGAAAGATAAGTACACCATGTCTACAATATTTGCATCTTCTTGTGTAGTATACTCTTTTATCAAAGCCATGTGTAGCTAAACTCCTAGTGTTTGAATGTAATGAACTCTAGAATGGATTTGTGATTAAGGTGTGTATGTTTTTAATAAAATCTCCATGTTTTGTGTGATTCACTTATATTATGCTTTATTCATTTGAATTGATATATGCGCAATATTGATTTGAAGTTTATTTTTCATCCGGGAAATCGAGAGATTCATCTTTGAAATAGAACCTATATAAGTGAAAAGAGTTGCATGCAATCCTAGATATAGGACCACATAAATCTTCGGATTAGGGTCAAACCTAATACGGGAATTCACAAATCGTTATAATGTTGTCTTGGGGTTTTAACTAGAAAGAGATTTCAGTTAATCAACTTGAGATTAGGAGTTTTTCACCTTGAGAAAGGGTTTAACTTAAATCGAATTTCTACGGTCCACATAAATGAGATTTTATTAAAAGAGGCTGGTTTTTGCTTAAGGGCTTATGGTTGTATTTTTAACTTGTCAAATCACAAAAATATTCTAGAGGGATTTACATTCAAACACATTTCTATCTCTCGATTTATTATTTTACAAATCTTCTTTCATTTTTACAATTTGTATTATGATAATTTAGATTCTTTATTTTTCTTTTTCATCAAACAAAACTATGAAAATTTTTAGATTAAATAACAAAAAGACGGTAATTATTAGTACTTACAATCCTCGTAGGAATGACACTCGGTGATAATCTATACTACAAAACGATAGGTGCACTTACCTACGGTTTTAAAGGTAGCTTTTGAGCCATCGTATTACACTACATTTACGATCAACCACTTAAATAGAAATAAACCAACAAGTCTACACAAATTATACAAATAACTCCAAGTGAAAGAGAGTCTAAAGTAGCGGAAATAAAATAAACATAAGTACGAATTACAACTTAAAGTCTAACGAGGTCCAAATACATCCGACATAATAACCTGAATAAGTTTTACGGACCAAAACTAAAGCGTAAAGAACACCATATCCAAATCTTAAATGTCAAGGGTCCTATGCCCTCAAGTTCTGATCAAATAGAGAAAAAGAGTAGCGAGGATAAAGGGGAGTCCAACATCCAGAAGTACATGAAATAAGTACAATCATCAAAAAGATGGTACAAGTTCGACAAGGCGGGCGAGGTCAACAATCGCGGTCGGTCGACATCCTCAACATCATCCCCATCTAAAGGTTAGAAAACAGGAGAGAGTGAGACAAAAATCTCTTTGGATGGGGTGATCGTGTGCAAGTGTGGTGATATATATTTTGATGCAAGCTTGATCGTATGAAAATGCGTGAGATATGATGCGTGATTTCACACACACCCACAAGCATCGTGAGAAATATATTAAAGTAATATACCTATATAGTTTTAAGAAAAGCGAGTTCGTGGTCACTGCACGGCATTTATGTGATTCAAGCAAGATCGAGGATTGCGACGGATTTGTAGCGCAAATCTATGCAAGATAAGTAGCGATTTGCACGGATTTGTAACGCAACCAATGCAATACAATAGCGGTTGCGTGCACGGATTTGTAGCGCCAACCAACCGGGTCCAATTAACTCGAGCGTGTGGATCGGGGCAATGATTCCTTCATTCTTTCTTGTAACTCCCGAGCAAGATGGTCAAGACCCATCACCTTATCGCTCCATAGCAAAGACAAAATTTACATGGAACTAGTAAGGCTGGATTTGTCATAATCATGATTATACCGTACTACGACCGCTTCCCTTCGACAAACTCCGTCCCTCGGTTGCGGGATTAGGGACGATGGGGCGAAGAGTGGAATAGCAATCGCCTGCCGGTTCCATCCCCAGCGTATCCATTCCGATGTGAGCTCGACACACCAAGTTGACTCGGGAAGGAAAGTAAATACAAGTTTAGGTAGTCAACCAGCGCAAATGAAAGTATTATTGATTCGGGAAGCGATTCAGAAAAGTTTCAAAAATCGCGAGTGGCAATTATGGCGTTGGTGGAGTTATTTGGATGAAGATAATTATCGGGAGGATAAACAATCTTCGATATCTTGAAATATTAGGTGGAACATAAGTCCGTTATAGATTCAAAATCGCAAGACGAGGAAGTCGCCTGCGATCGCGTATTGATCGGTCAAGACGATCCGATAAATCAAGGTGTTTTAAGAAAATAAAATATTTTATATCATTATGAAAAGTCAGAGGGTCCAGGGCTTTTTCTTTAAAAGAGAAATAATTTGAGTGAGGTCCTTGTAAAAAGAAAATTTACAATTAGCCCGGTTTTGTAAAAACTAATACTTTTGGGGTTAAAAATTGAATAAGTAAATGTCCCGACCTTGAAAAATTATGAGGTCAGTTCCTAAATTCTATAAATTGTTCAGATTCAGGTTTTTAAAGTTTTGAGGTCGAGTATTTATAAAATTCTCACATTGGCCCCAAATTTGTTAAAATTGTCATTTCGGGCCCTAAGTTTAAATAATAATTGGAACTCACAAACCGGGAAGGGATTTTAATGTGATTCCAATTGTAAAATGTCACTAAGGTCAGTGGGATATCAGGACAAAATCGGTTTTAAAAGGAAACAAGTATAGGCCCTTAACGTTTGAAAATCTCATTTTTGTCCCATTTTGAAATAATTGCCTTTAAGGCTTTTAGGGGTCCAATTGTTATGAAATTTGAAACTTGGGTCCAAAATATAATTATGTTAAAGTTGAATTAGTATTTCCAGGTGTATGGACTGCATAAGTCCTGGAAATTTCATTTTGGTCCTCAATTTTAATCTTTTACTATTTGGTCCCTCAATTTTTATAAAATTACTTTCCAAGCTCTAAACACTTGGATTTTTGGAGTACACTTAAAATATGTTATATATAGTCTCTTAAGATTTAAAATTTAAAATTTTAAAAATAGGGTCTGGTACAGTTGCGAAAATTGCAATATAGCCCTTAAACTTCTAAAATTTTACAATCTAGTCCATGGGCTTTTAAGGGTTGATTTTATTTATCTAAAAACTCTTAAAACTTTATTAAAATGTCCAAACATCATTTTTGAACCTGAGTAAAGTCCCAAAATATAAAAATTATAGAAGGGTCCCTTAAGTTTTATTTTCTTGCAATTAAGTCCACCAACTTTCCATTTTCGCATTTTAAGTCCAAAAATTGAAATTTAATCAATTATGCTCGACTTGTCCAGGTTATAACTCATACAAAACATGGATTTCAAGGGTCATACATGTACAAGTCCATTTCACACAAGAATTCATCAAATATCACAATACAGTGTACATGTATGCACCTATTTTTCAACAAATAGCATTTTGAGACATACTTGAGAAATTTTCAACTTGATAGAAGAAATTAACATGCAATACATAACATATATATATATGAAGTGCTCAATATCAAAATACTACATGCATTTTAAGTAAAAATACCTAGAAGTTGGAAAGATTTTTCCACCCACCTTAAAAATGAACTTGTTGGTGAAAGATGAAATAAATCACTCTTGAAGGAGAAGTGACTTATGTCAGCCCCCTAGGTCAAGGAATACCAAAAAAAAATGTAGGAGTTAGGAAATGAGGTTAAAAATTTAAGGAACGAAGAAGGAGGTGAAGAAAATTGGTGAAACTACACTTACCTTGTGTAGTAGATGAAATGAGACTAGTAGAGGTCTCAAAACGGGTCTCCTTGTTCACTCTTAAACCCACTCTTAAAGTCAGCCCCTAAAAGTCCAAAAACGAAAATGGAGTATCAAAATTTTGGAAACAAGAAGAAAGAAGAAAATGTATTAAAAATTCCATTTCTTACCTTATAGTCCAATTTCTCTTCAAAATCTTCAAAGTCATGAAATCTTTTTCAAGATGATGGTAAGGGTCTTAGTGTCTCCCAAGTCTTCTAAGTATACCTCAAACAAAAAATCAAACATAGGTTAAGAAGTGAAGATGATGAGCTAGAGGATAACAAGATGATTTTAGAACACAATTTCTTACCTTGTTGAAGGGGGTGTTCGAATTTGTTGTTGAAGTAGAGGAGGGTGTTCTTGAAATTTTGGTTAAGTGCTTAGAGAAAATGTTGGAGGATTTTTGGAGAGAAGTTGGAGAGAATGGCTTGAGGGATGAACGTGTTGGTGAAATGAAGTGTGATGAATGAAAGTTGAACAAATTTCTTGCTCATCTAAGGCCATTTGGCCGTCCCACATGGGAGGGGGGGAGAATTTTTTTGTTTTGTTTTTGTAAAAAAACAACTTAGTGGGAATAATTGGGTGATTTATGAAATAAAAAAATAATTAGAGTCCTTTTACTAGGGACATGAAGCCAAAAGCTATGTTTAGGGAATTATTGTTTGTTGACCAAGATGTAGTGGAATATGTAAGGTAATTTAAATGTACGCTTGAAAAATAAATTGAAAAATTCTCCAATTTTAATGAAAATTCAAAAATTATTAAAATAAAATAACAAAATAAAATATTTGGTTTCTTTCTTTTATAAAATTAAGGGAAATACAAAATATATAAATATCCATAATTGAATATTTAGAAATTTAAAATTAAGGATGTGAAATAAGAAATGTGTATTTCAAAAACAACAATTTGGAAGTTATTGGGAATGAATTATAGAATAAGATCAAATATTTGGATAAAGGTCGAAATGTACTCCTAAATTATCATGGGTCTAATATTCCTAAAGCCGTAGTCATTCGATCAAGCATTATCTTTGGAGGATTATATGAAATTGCTAAGCTCAAAAATGTGAAATGCATAATTGACGTTGGAAGATATAAATAAAAGTAGAGTCGTGTTTCATTAATAATAGGTTTGTAATACATAGCCGAATAAATAATCACTACATAACACCATATCTTACGTTGCTAAAATTCGGGGCCTCACAAGAATCCGGATATGTAATTGTAGCCATATATGTTGATGATTTAAATATAATTGGAACTCGGAAGAGATTCAACAAAGCTACTAATTACTTAAGAAATAAATTCGAAATGAAGGACTTAGGTACTACAAGTATTGTCTCGGCCTTCAGTTCGAACATACTAAGAATGGTACTTTTGTCCATCAATCTAATTACACAACAAAGGTTCTAAAATGTTTTAATATGGATAAATCACATCCATTAAGTACATCAATGGTAGTACGATCGCTTAATCTAGGCAAAGATCCTTTTCGTCCTCGAGAAAACAATGAAAAGATATTAGGTCCTGAAGTACCATATCTAAGTACTATGGGTTCTTTAATGTATCTTGCAAACAATACCCGACCGGATATAGCTTTTTCAGTTAATTTATAGTTCTGCACCAACACGCAGACAATGGAATGGTATCTAACACATTCTACGCTATTTACGTGCAACCAGTGGCATGGGGTTATCTATCAAAAGTTCAAGGATCCTACAACTATAAGTTTAGTAGGGTATGCAGATGCAGGATATTTATCTGATCCACATAAAGCTATATCTCAGTCAGGCTATCTATTCATGTATGGTGGAACATCCATATCTTGGCGTTCAACAAAACAAACTTTAGTAGCCACATCTTCCAATCATGCAAAATTAATTGCATTATACGAAGCAGGAAGAGAATGTGTTTGGCTCAGGTCCATGATCCATCATATACAAGATTCTTGTGGACTCCAGTTGAGTTTGAAGAATCCAACAGTGATATACGAGGATAATGGAACTTGCATCGCTCAAATTAAAGAAGGATATATTAAAGGTGATAGAACTGTAATGCCCACATTTTCTTTAATGATTATATAATTTTATTAATCATAATAAATGTTGGTATATTTAACACTAATGATTCATCTAGTGTTATAACAGGTGAAGAACGTGGGATCGGTGTGCTCGGAAGTTCATGTCAAAAGAATTATGATGGTATACATGGAACATGAGTTATATATATATATATAATACTATGATGTGATGTGTGTATATATGAGAAATTACATATTATATGTTATGCTAATCAAGAGTGATTAAATGAATTACTTTCATGCACTTCAAACTCATATGTAGTATATGGACTTGATGATATGGTGTTTTAGATGTAATTTTGTGAACGTTTTCCTTCTTACTTAAGGTGATTATTTGGAATTTATGAACATGGTATTTTAAGTACATGTCTTAAGTATCTATAGGAACAAGAATTACCTTATTTGAATATGTAATGTATGAGATATACTCAAAACACTCAAACATGCCAAAACTGAAAATCTGTAAAACTTGACAGCAACATGTGCAACTTTGCAAATGTATTTTTACCATAAAATAAGTTTCTTATTTGGGATTTTGAACATGTTAATTTAGATACATGTCTTAGGTGTCTATAGGAACAAGAATCACCTTATTTGAATATGTAAATTATGAGATATGGCCCAAACACTAAGGCATGCCAAAACTGAAAAGCTGAAAAACTGCACAACAGCATTTGCCACTTTGCCAACGTATTTTACCCATTAAATAAGTTTCCTATCTGGTATTTTTAAACATGATAATGTAGATACATGTCTTAGGTGTCTATAGGAAGAATAATTACCTTATTTGAATATGTAAAGTGAGAGTTATGGTCCAAATGCTAAAGCTTGCCAAACTAGAAAATTCTGTGACAGCTTACTATATCATGTTGGTGTGGTTGTTATGATTTGTATAAAGCAAGTAAAGTATCATGGTTGTTCCCTATTTGAACTACAAAAGTTAAGGTATATTCTCCATGATTAAATCACAATGAAGAAAGCAAGAAAAATAAGGTCTTTATTTTATAAATTGGAACATGGCTAACAACTATCATGTGAAGATGTAGGGACTTCTTGTTTTTTAATACTTTAATAGATGAGACTTGTATCTAGTTATTTTGCTGAGAATACAAAGTTACATATATGAATAAGAGGTGTGTGGATCTGAAAAATTTAGAGAGCCATTAAGTTCCTTCATTCTAAATAGTTTCCTCAAAAATCTCTACATGAGACCTTTCAAAGAATCAAATCAAACTCTTCACCAAAGTGTGTTTTTACTTCTTCATACTATTTACTTTGAATTCAATGGTGCATAACATATATCTACACAAGAAGTAATCATACAAGTAGTTTCAACAAAGTTGCATCAAAGGATCTATTGAGTGAACCACTTTGCTTATACAAGATCTTGTAAGAAATAAGGTATGTATTTCCGAATTCGGATTTAATTGGTGAAATGTTATGATATGCAAATTATTGCTTCTTGAGTACATTTATATTTTACAAATACTTAGCTAAATATCACATATGCTAGGTTAAATTTCCAGATATTTGTAGTTATTGATGATCTATTAACGAATTTTCTTTTACCATTGGACATTCATTCATGAATCTAAAAACTTGTATGATCTCAAACTTGCGAAGCATGTGTAGCATGGATATGTTTATAGCTAAATTTTGGATATGTCATTCCTATATGAATTATTAGTATCCAGTAATTGTATTGGAATTTTATCTATCCCGGTTTGGAGGATATGGAATTGATAATCTAATATGTTCACAGTGTATGAAATCCTGACAGTTTTAGGATCCGTTTTGAATAATTATTTTGAACTATAAATGGATTATCATTTACTTTAGGAAACTTTTGGGACATGTATATATGTGTTAGGTATAATTCTGCAAAGTTTTAGATTTATACGGTATCTAGGTTGTGAGTTAAAAATCGTTCTTTACAAAGATGCCCAGACTAGAATATAAGATGCCTGTACAATTGTATTCATGTAGAAAATTTGAAAATCATGATTTTCACATCTATTTTATAAAGGAAACATTTGTGGTACTCTATTAGGATGTTAAGTATCATATTACTAATTTTTACATGAATTTAATATTTATATTATCAGATTAATAATTTTAAGTATGTATAGGTCGAATATCCGATTTAGAGCATTAGGCTTAATCATGTAATAATGAAGTTTTATGAACATTATTTAGGCCATTTATGAAATCTTATATATATTTATAAATGAAATTTTAATGTCTATATTAATTGTATGTGTTTCTCATGAAAATATTTGACATGAACATTCCAAGAAGGCGCACAGCACACCGTGATCAAGACGTTCATCACCCTTAAGTAAAAGGTTTAGTAAGTAAATAAGTCAAGTAAGTACATTCTCACCTGCAACATGATATATATAAGTTTATGAAATGTTCTTTTTATAAAGTTATACTGATTTTAACATCTTATATTTAAGCATTCTCTATGAAAGGCATTTATGGCATTCTTTACAAATTGTTGATGAAGCTTTCGTAAATGTATATGTATGTATCACGTAATGTAAGCGTTACACACCCAATGATGATGTTTGTCCCGCTAGGTGGACTTGTCCCGCAAGGTGGACTTGTTACGTTTGGTTTAGGATTAGCTACCCTTTTCCTTTCGTGACGGCGCGCTAATGATGTTAATGGTGTAACGCTTGGGCCCATAAAGATAAAATGAATATGCATGTTTTTATTTATGCATAGAAAGAGATGCAAAAGTTATTTACAATGATCATACTCATATTTATGTTTTCATGATAAATGCTCATACTTTGAAAAATGTTTTTGTGAGAATTCAATGTGCTTACTAAGCTTAATGCTTATAAAAGTTACATCATGTTGCAGATAGGAATGTAATGAGGATGACTTAAGTTGAAGTATATGAGAAACGATGTGCAACGATGTGGGATTGGAAACGAATTACGCCAAGAAAGACATTATATTTTATGATGTCAAATTATGAAACTTATTTTCAATTTTATGCTTTCCGCTATGTTTTATTTTAAGATTGATTGAAAACCTCTTTTCAAATTGTATGCTTTCGCTATTTTCGAATTCAAGCTCTTGGTTTGTGACATTTTCAATTTTTCGTGATGATTTGTGTTTTTATGATATAATGGTCGATTTTAATACACTGCGAGAAAAAAAAATTCAGTTTTATATTGTGTAATTTTTCTAAAAACTATTTTAAAGAAGTTTAAAGTTAACGAGCCTTGTAGCGTCCATAAGGGGGCGTTACATTTATGGTATCAGAGCGGGTTCCGTTTCCAATACACATGGCCATACGTCTACTCCATGGTTTACAAGTGAGTTTTTTTTTTCTTAAATATTTTATGCATGATTAACAATTTTCTTTTAAAAAAACAAAAAGTGGTGGAGCTACACTTTCATAACGTAACTTTGATTGTATTAAGAACTCTATTAAGCTTTACCTCTCTCGATGAAGATGAACTATGAATGATGATGAAATAAGAGGCATGTGTTGGGGTTGTTCGACAATAGGACCTTGAAAGGTCATTCTTGATGATGGTAACATAATTCAAATTATTGTCGACTTCATAGATGACTATAAAGCCAGTAAAGTGATATCAATTAGTTTTGAGCTAATAATAACGGAAGAGAAACTCGCTATGAACCTACACCAACTTCTTCTCAACCTCAAGAATATGAAGTTGAAGGCAATAGTTTATGTAACAATAAGATCCATCTCGTAATAACCCCTACTAGTTAGATGGATATATTTTTAACCTATTGACTTTGAAGGATCTAGTGATCCCTTAATCATTGGAGCATGGTTGATGACAATAGAAGTACTCTCAAATTGATGGGTTTTATTGAGTGAAGGAATTTTATGTGTGTCATGTTACTTGAGAATGGAAGCCTTAGTGAAGGAATTGAACAAGGAACAATGTCAATTGAATGTGGAGTTTATTAAGGAGTTCAATGAAAAGTTCTTTTTATGAATATCAAAAGAAAACACTATGATAAGTTTAATGACCTTCATCATGGAGACATACAAGAATAGGTGAGGTGATGATACCCGCACATTATTTGTCGCCAGCTTAAATGGTTATTGATAAGGAATTCTACATTGATCTCATTGTGTTGAATATGCATGATTTGGATATTATCTTAGGAACGGATTTCTTGGGAAAGTATAACACAATTTTCAAGTGTCAATAATAAGGAGTTAATTCGGAATTAAATAATTGATAAAGATGGATATTTTAGGAAATTTAGGAATGAAATCAAAGATATTTCTATCGGTGACGCCAAGGACATTATTTGACTAGTGGATGTATTGGATGTTTAGCCTATATAATTGACCAAGTGACAATAGATGAAGTTAGTGATTGATGTAGTGCATGGTTAGAGAGTTTAATGATGTGTTTTCAAAGGATTTGCTATGATTACCACAAAAAAATCGAATTTGAAATTGAGTTTATACTAGGCACCAATCTGATTTTGGAAGCACCATATAGGATGGCCTTAACGGAGCTAAAGGAATCACATGCTCAATTAAAAGAACTCATTGACAAAGGTTTTATACAACCAAGTCATTCACCATGGGAGCTCAGAGTATTCGTCAAGAAGAAATATGGGTCTATGAGATTAAGTATTGACTATAGGGAGTTGAATAAAGTGACCATAAAGAATAAATACCCACTACCGATAATTGATGATTTGTTTGACCAGGCCAATTAAAAGGGGTATCAGTATTTTCAAAAATGGATTTGAGATCTGGTTATCACTAGTTGAAGATAAGAGAAGAATATATTTCGAAAACAGCCTTTAGAAGTAGGTATGGTCACTATGAATTTATGGTTATGCCTTTTGGTCTTACAAACGCCCCATCAGCTTTTATGGATTTGATAAATCGAGTATTCAAGGATTATCTTGACAAGTTTGTTATAGTATTTATTGACGACATCCTTGTATACTCAAAAAAGTCGAGAAGAACATGATATACACTTGAGGATTGTGCTTGAGACATTGAGAGAGCATCAATATATGCAAAATTTTCCAATTGTGGGTTCTGGTTAGATGAAGTGTCCTTCTTAGGCCATGTGATATCAAAAGATGGAATTAAGGTGGATCCAGGAAAGATAGAGGCTGTTCTAAATTGGAAGCAACCTAAGAATGCAAGTGAAATTAGAAGTTTCTTAGGTTTAGCAGGTTACTATCGAAAGTTTGTGGAGGATTTTTCAAAAATAGCGTTGCCTCTGACTAACTTAACGCGCAAAGGGAAAAAGTTTGAATGGACTGATACTTGTGATAGAAGTTTTCAAGAGCTTAAGAATAGATTAACTTCATCACAAGTATTGATGATTCCTGAAGGAGAAGAAGGATTCTCTATTTACAGTGATGCTTCAAAAATGGGCCTTGGTGCAGTTCTAATGCAAAATGATAAAGTGATTGCTTATGCCTCGAGACAGTTGAAGGATTATGAAAAGAATTACCCTACTCATGATCTTGAATTGGCAGTTGTAGTATTTGCATTGAAAATATGGAGACATTATTCGTATGGAGTCACCGTAAGATTTATACGATCACCGTGAGCTTGAAATATTTCTTTACGAGAAAGAATTAAACATGAGGCAAAGACGATGGCTTGAATTAATTAAGGATTATGATTGTGAAATCCTTTATCATCCAGGCAAAGCAAATAGAGTAGCGGATGCATTGAGTAGGAAATCATCAACAAAACTCATGGCGTTGCATGTTATCCCAAAACCTTTGCAAAAAGAGGTTATCGAGCTACAACTTGAAATAATTTTGAATCGTTTATCAAGAATAACCTTGACCCCGGACATTTTTGAGCATATTCAAGCAGTCAAGAAAAGGACCAACTTTTATCCAAAATCAAGGAAGAAGTAATGACCGGAAAATGTCCGATTTTTGTATCTCCAATGATGGAATTTTAAAATTCAAAGGCGACTTTGTGTACCAAAAGATTGGCAAATGATAAAACAGATTATGTCGAAGCCCATGAAACTCCATACTCCATACATCCAGGAGCTACAAAGATGTATCGGGACCTCAAACAAAATTTTTGGTGGCATGGCATGAAGAAAGATATTGCGAGTTATGTTAACAAGTGTTTGACATGTCAGCAAGTAAAGGTGGAACATCAAAAGCCTGCAGGGCAGTTGCAACCAATTCATATACCAGAATGGAAGTGGGAAGAAATTGCTATGGATTTTATCGTTGGGATGCCTAAGACGACTAATGGCTATGATGCCATTTGGGTAATTATCGATCGACTTACCAAGTCAGCTCTTCTTCCAGTTAAAATGACATTTTCGATGGACAAGTTGGCAGAACTCTACGTCAAAGAGATAGTTCGCTTACATGGAGTGCCAAAATCTATAATTTCGGATAGAGATAGTAGATTTACGTCTCACTTTTGGCGAAGTGTACAACAATCAATGGGTACCAAACTAATGTTTAAGATGACCTTCCATCCGCAGACCGATGGACAAATGGAACGAACAAATCAAATTCTTGAAGATATGCTTAGGGCATGCGCTCTGATTTTAAAGGAAGTTGGTGCAAATACTTACCACTCGCCGAGTTTGCTTATAATAACGGTTATCAAGCAACAATAGGTATGGCCCCTTATGAGGCATTATATGGGAGACGTTGTCATTCTCCAATTCATTGGCATGAAGTGGTGAGAAGAAATTGATAGAATCGAACATATCGAGAAGACGGATTTTGTGCAAGAGACTACGAAAAGGTTCGTAAAGGTAATCCAAAAAAGAATTGAAATAGCACAAAGTAGACGAGAAAAAGTTACGCTGATATTAGGCGTAGACCATTAGTTCTCAGTTGGGGACTTCGTCTTCATTAAAGTTTCACCAATGAAAGGAATTATGAGGTTTGGGAAGAAAGGAAAACTTAGTCCAAGATATGTCGGTCCATATATGATTGTTGAAAGAAATGGAAAAGTTGCTTATAAACTAGAATTACCTCAAGAGATGACAACAATCCACAATGTTTTTCATGTATCAATGCTCAAGAAATATGTTCCGATCCTTCACATGTCCTTACACCACAATTGGTACAAATTGATGAGAGTTTCAGTTATGAAGAAAAACCCACAACAATACTTGATAGAGGAGTTAAGAAATTGAGAAACAAAGAAATTCCTTTAGTCAAAGGATTATGGTCTAACCACAAAGTTGAAGAAGCCACTTGGGAGCGTGAAGAAGACATAAGAGCAAAATATCCACATCTATTCGAATTTCGAGGACTAAACTCTTGTAAGGTGAGAGGATTGTAATGCCCACATTATTCTTTAATGATTATATAATTTTATTAATCATAATGAATGTTGGTATATTTAACACTAATGATTCATCTAGTGTTATAAGGTGAAGAACGTGGGATCGGTGTGCTCGGAAGTTCATGTCAAAAGAATTATGATGGTATATATGGAACATGAGTTATATATATATATATATAATATTATGATGTGATGTGTGTATATATGAGAAATTACATATTATATTGACAATTATTATGCTAATCAAGAGTGATTAAATGAATTACTTTCATGCACTTCAAACTCATATGTAGTATGTGGACTTGATGATATGGTGTTTTAGATGTAATTTTGTGAACGTTTTCCTTCTTACTTAAGGTGATTATTTGGAATTTATGAACATGGTATTTTAAGTACATGTCTTAAGTATCTATAGGAACAAGAATTACCTTATTTGAATATGTAATGTATGAGATATACTCAAAACACTCAAACATGCCAAAACTGAAAATCTGTAAAACTTGACAGCAACATGTGCAACTTTGCAAACGTATTTTTACCATAAAATAAGTTTCTTATTTGGGATTTTTGAACATGTTAATTTATATACATGTCTTAGGTGTCTATAGGAACAAGAATCACCTTATTTGAATATGTAAATTATGAGATATGGCCCAAACACTAAGGCATGCCAAAACTGAAAAGCTGAAAAACTGCACAACAGCATTTGCCACTTTGCCAACGTATTTTACCCATTAAATAAGTTTCCTATCTGGTATTTTTAAACATGATAATGTAGATACATGTCTTAGGTGTCTATAGGAAGAATAATTACCTTATTTGAATATGTAAAGTGAGAGTTATGGTCCAAATGCTAAAGCTTGCCAAACCAGAAAATTCTGTGACAGCTTACTATATCATGTTGGTGTGGTTGTTATGATTTGTATAAAGCAAGTAAAGTATCATGGTTGTTCCCTATTTGAACCACAAAAGTTAAGGTATATTCTCCATGATTAAATTACAATGAAGAAAGCAAGAAAAGTAAGGTCTTTATTTTATAAATTGGAACATGGCTAACAACTATCATGTGAAGATGTATGGACTTCTTTTTTTTTTTTAATACTTTGATAGATGAGACTTGTATCTAGTTATTTTGCTGAGAATACAAAGTTACATATATGAATAAGAGGTGTTTGGATCTGAAAAATTTAGAGAGCCAATAAGTTCCTTCATTCAAAATAGTTTTCTCAAAAATCTCTACATGAGACCTTTCAAAGAATCAAATCAAACTCTTCACCAAAGTGTGTTTTTACTTCTTCATACTATTTACCTTGAATTCAATGGTGCATAACATATATCTACACAAGAAGTAATCATACAAGTAGTTTCAACAAAGTTGCATCAAAGGATCTATTGAGTGAACCACTTTGCTTATACAAGATCTTGTAAGAAATAAGGTATGTATTTCCAAATTCGGATTTAATTGGTGAAATGTTATGATATGCAAATTATTGCTTCTTGAGTACATTTATATTTTAGAAATACTTAGCTAAATATCACATATGCTAGGTTAAATTTCCAGATCCTTGTAGTTATTGATGATCTATTAACGAATTTTCTTTTACCATTGGACATTCATTCATGAATCTGAAAACTTGTATGATCTCAAACTTGCGAAGCATGTGTAGCATGGATATGATTTTATTTATAGCTAAATTTTGGATATGTCATTCCTATATGAATTATTAGTATCCAGTAATTGTATTGGAATTTTATCTATCCCGGTTTGGAGGATATGGAATTTATAATCTAATATGTTCACAGTGTATGAAATCCTGACAGTTTTTAGGATCCGTTTTGAATAATTATTTTGAACTATAAATTGATGATCATTTACTTTAGGAACATTTTGGGACATGTATATATGTGTTAGGTATAATTCTGCAAAGTTTTAGATTTATAAGGTATCTAGGTTGTGAGTTAAAAATCATTCTTTACAGTATGCCCAGACTAGAATATAAGATGCCTGTACAATTGTATTCATGTAGAAAATTTGAAAATCATGATTTCACATCTATTTTATAAAGAAAAAATTTGTGATACTCTATTAGGATGTTAAGTATCATATTACTAATTTTTACATGAATTTAATATTTATATTATCAGATTAATAATTTTAAGTATGTATAGGTCAGAATTTCCAGATTTAGAGCATTAGGTTTAATCATGTAATAATGAAGTTTTATGAACATTATTTAGGCCATTTATGAAATCTTATATATATTTATAAATGAAATTTTAATTTCTATATTAATTGTATGTGTTTCTCATGAAAATATTTGACATGAACATTCCAAGAAGGCGAGCACACCGTGATCAAGACGTTCATCACCCTTAAGTAAAAGGTTTAGTAAGTAAATAAGTCAAGTAAGTACATTCTCACCTGCAACATGATATATATAAGTTTATGAAATGTTCTTTTTATAAAGTTATACTGATTTTAACATCTTATATTTAAGCATTCTCTATGAAAGGCATTTATGGCATTCTTTACAAATTGTTGATGAAGCTTTCGTAAATGTATATGTATGTATCACGTAATGTAAGCGTTACACACCCAATGATGATGTTTGTCCCGCTAGGTGGACTTGTCCCGCAAGGTGGACTTGTTACGTTTGGTTTAGGATTAGCTACCCTTTTCCTTCGTGTGACGCGCTAATGATGTTAATGGTGTAACGCTTGGGCCCATAAAGATAAAATGAATATGCATGTTTTTATTTATGCATAGAAAGAGATGCAAAAGTTATTTACAATGATCATACTCATATTTATGTTTTCATGATAAATGCTCATACTTTGAAAAATGTTTTTGTGAGAATTCAATGTGCTTACTAAGCTTAATGCTTATAAAAGTTACATAATGTTGCGATAGGAATGTAATGAGGATGACTTAAGTTGAAGTTTATGAGAAGCGTATGTGCAACGATGTGGGATTGGAAACGAATTACGCCAAGAAAGACATTATATTTTATGATGTCAAATTATGAAACTTATTTTCAATTTTATGCTTCCGCTATGTTTTATTTTAAGATTGATTGAAAACCTCTTTTCAAATTGTATGCTTTCGCTATTTTCGAATTCAAACTCTTGGTTTGTGACATTTTCAATTTTCTCGTGATGATTTGTATTTTTATGATATAATGGTCGATTTTAATACACTGCGAGGAAAAAAATTCAGTTTTATATTGTGTAATTTTTCTAAAAACTGTTTTAAAGAAGTTTAAAGTTAACGAGCCTTGTAGCGTCCATAAGGGGGCGTTACAAGAACCAAACATATTTCACCTAAATATTTCTCCACCCATCAACTTCAAAAGGAAGAAAAAATTAATGTTTGTCAGATTCGATCTGATAAAAACTTAGCAGATTTATTTACAAAGTCGCTACCTACGAAAGTATTTAAATCTCTTATACAAAATATCGGTATGCGACATATCAAAAATATATGCTAAGTTAAGGGGGAGAATTATATACTGTACTCTTTTTCCCTTTGTCATGGTTTTTATCCCAAAGGGTTTTACCATGCAAGGTTTTTAATGAGGCAATATATTATGAGATGTACATCCCGGGGAGTGTTAACTTAATATATGGTTGTTACATCTCTTTATTAAGTCTTCACTTTCATTATGACGTTTCAAGTTTGTAATCTCTTTATTGATAGAATTTATTATTGAGTTTAATAACCCATTTGATGTTATGAACTTAACATGTATTATAAATAGTGAATGAAAGTGATGAATAAAAAAACAACAATGTTAATGTTATGAGAATTGGCAATTTTGTGTTTATCTGCACAGTGCAAAATCCAGTGTTGTAACACCGACTTGCAAACACTCTTTCACAAGCAAATTCTGGGGTGATATCTTGCCAGATTATCTGTGATCTGTTTTAAAGGCTAATATTTTATCTCAATGAGTTTGCTGATTATTTGGGATTCTTTATCTAGAAAGTATTCAACCCTCTTAATTGCCTTTTAAATATCTTTCCTTGTGTCTTTGTTCTTACCCATAAGGAAATATTTTATTTGTTGTTGTTTTCCTTGTTTAGCATTTGTGATTTATTTGGAATTATGGTGGCCCCGATTCGGCCATGAGAAGTGCGATTCGCCTTGTGAGGATCGTTCTCTTTCTCTATAAGAAGGGAATTCAACCTTTGAAGAAGACAGACAAGAGAAAATATCATTCGAGCTTATTGTTCTTCTTCAAGAAATATTTGTGTTACTTTTCTAGTCTTCGGGAGAAGACGGTGAAGATCTACGGTGTGGATCGACTCAACCATTCAAGGATTTGAAGTTGGAGGGATTCCAACAAGGTTGAGATTCTCGGGAAGAGTCGATCGATAATATTAGTCGAATACGAGTGTTGGTGTAGAAGATAAAGTTTGTGTCTTTATGCTTTTCAGAAACCACCGTCGTATTTGTAATAACCGTTTTCTAATATTCGATTGTTTCTTCTTTCTGGCGTGGCCTCGTGCATTAAGATTGAGGAATCTAAGCACGTAAAAAATCACCGTGTTATTTTTATTCCGCTGTGTTTTTTCGCCCAAAGTGTTACAACATCATCTAATAACACCGTAAGAATCGATCTAATTAATTTTTAGGGCATCAGATTCTATCAATTGGCATCAAGAGCCATCCACTAATCCTTATTAGTGTGATCCTGTTTTTCCTTGTATATCTGTTGCTAACATGGACAGCTATCGTGAGGGAAGCTCTATCTCCCGACCACCTCTTCTCATTGGCACCAATTTCTCCTACGAAAGCCAAAATGGGGGCATTCATCAAATCAGATGAACGTGCTTGGAAATCCATCCTAATCTGGTTGGACACCTCCTCTGAAAATCGTTGATGGCAAAAGTGTTCCAAAGAATGAAACTCAATGGACAAATGTCAAGATCAATCGGCTAATTCAAATTCAAAGGCTCTCAACGCAATCTTGATGCAGTTGATGAGAATCGATTCAAACTAATATCCACGTGTGAGACTTCCAAAGAAGCTTGGGATATTCACAAGTTGCCTACGAAGGAACCGAAGTCAGTAAGAATGTCTAAACTTCAAATGCTTACTACAAAATTTGAGAATCTTCGTATGAGTGAGAATGAAACCATAAGTGATTTTAACTCTAAACTCGTGATATCTCAAACGAATCTTTTTCCTTGGGAAAGAAATACTCCAATTTCAAACTTGTTAAAAAGGTTTTAAGGTCTCTCTCCATGAAAGATTTGCCTATAAGGCAATCGCCATTTAAGAATCAAAAGTTCTTTCTTAAATGAAACTTGATGAATTAATTGGGTCTCTTCAAACTTTTGAAATGAATCTCAAGAAACAAAGAAAGAAAAACTGAAAGAAGCAAGTTATAAAAAGGAGAAAAATAGGAAATGCCTTTTTCGAAACTTCGATGAATTTGAGTGAGTGATGCAGAAAAGAAATTCAAGAATCGCTTGCACTTCTCACCAAGAATTTCAACAAATTCTTCAAACAGGGAAACAAAGGAGGAAACTTTCTCAAACCTGGAAAAATTCGGAACTCAAAGAAAGCAGTTTGATGGTGGTAAAGGTATTAAATGTAGAGAATGTGGAGGTTTTGGTCACATTCAAGCCGAATGTGCGAAAACCTTAAAGAAGAATGGAAAATCATTCACCACATCATGGAGTGATGATGAACCGGAAGAAGATGAAGAAGAAGACAACGTGAGCAATCAAGTTGCCTTCACTGTTATTAAAGAAGAAGTCGGTTGTAATCAAACGCACCCCAGTGCTACTTCTGGTGTTAGGACACCGAGCAGGTATAACACTAGTTCTTCCTTCATTGAAACATGTCCAATAATCGCTTCTTCCCGAGAAAAGAACAATTCGACATGAAGGTTCGATGATGATGACGATCAGATGAAGAGTCAAGGAATGAGGAGTGAGGAGAATATATCAAAAGATGCTTGATAAATGCGAATGTGTCACAAGACAAATGCAACTCGGGAAAAGAAGGTTGTATCTCTTACTCACGAAAAAGAGATGCTCAAGGGAGAAATGATTAAAGGGAGAAACTTGCTAATGATAGGAGAGAGAAGAACTCATTAAAGCAAAGGAAGAACTCGAGATTTTGACCAACATCACAAGAAATCGAACTCGGAAAATGGAGATTAGATGAAATCCTCTCTCAAGGAAAATCTCAACAAGGTAGTAGTAAGGGTATTGATTTAATACTAATTTTAACAAAAACTCGTGAATAAAAAGAAAATTTCTAATATTGTTTTTGTTAAAGAAGGGACATCCTATGGTCAAACTAGAAAAAGAAACAATGGCTTTGTTCCTATAGGTCATTATTGCAATCGCCCTGGTCACATAAGACCTAAGTGTTTTCGCCTTCAAAAACACACTAGGCAAGGCAGGTGCAATCTCGGTGTATCAACATCGCAAAGAAGCACTCCTCACTTTAAAATAAATCTATCAAATCAACCCAAGAAAATGGGTTAGAAAGGATGAATTCTCTTGCTATGTTGTGCACACTTCTTTGAAAGCCAATGTTATCAATCCTGGTACTTTGACAGTGGATGCTCCCATCATATGACCGGAGAACTAGAAAACCGATCGATTTTGAAAGACATGAAAATGGGTCGGTTACATTTGGTGATGGAGCAAAAGGTAAAGTTTTGGGAAAAGGAACTTTGAATGTGTCCGGTCTTCCTTCTCTTAAAAATGTTTTGTATGTTGAGGACTAAAAGCCAATCTTTATGAAGATTTCGACTTTGTGATAATGATCTTCTTGTGAGATTTGATAAAAATGTGTGTGTTGTTTTTGATAAAAGTGATAAATGCATTTTGAAAGGTAATGAGATCTTCCGACAATTGTTATCGATTCAAGAACAAGTTCGGTGTTTTAATTCCTCTTTTGTGTGCAATAAATCGTCCTTAAATGACATCAATTGTGGCACCAAAAGTTAGGACACATGAATTTTCGTGGTATGTTGAATCTTATTAAAATAGGAGATTTGTTTTGGGTGTTCCTAATCAACAAAGATCACTCCGGGGTTTGTGGTCCTTGTCAACCGGGTAAACGAGAAAAGGGAAGCACACAAGGTGTTACAACACCGAGATCATCACACTCGCCTGGAAATTATTCACATGGATCTCATGGGACCCATGCAGTCGCCAAAGATAAGCGGGAAGAAGTATGTGTTTGTATGTATTGATGACTATTCCAGGTTTACTTGGATTGATTTTTAAAAGAAAAATCGACGCATTCTCTGTTTTTTCAAAAAATTGGTCCTTAGATTGAACAATGAAAAAGGTTTCAATATTGGGAGGATCGAAGT
Source organism: Rehmannia glutinosa (assembly GCA_016081115.2). Lineage (NCBI taxonomy): Eukaryota > Viridiplantae > Streptophyta > Magnoliopsida > Lamiales > Orobanchaceae > Rehmannia > Rehmannia glutinosa. Next base: position 23,338 of record JABTTQ020003033.1, read on the forward strand.
GATCATGGTAGAGAATTTCAAAATGTCAATTTTTCTAAATTCTATGATAAACTTGGGATATTTCATGAGTTTCTCGCACCCATCACTCCCAAAGAAATGGAGTTGCGAAAGAAAAATAGAACTCTTCAGAAATGGCACGGGTCATGATTAATTCCAAGAAAAACTCACCCGCATTATGGGTGAGGTCGTGAGTCTTGCGTCTTTATATTATCAATAGGGTTCATTTACGTCCGGGTACTAATATGACTCCCTACGAGATTTGGAAAGGTAAGAAACCCAACTGAAGTTACTTCCATGTGTTTGGATGTGTTTGTTACATTCTTAATGATGACAAAGATCTTGGTAAGTTTGATTCTAAGAGTGATGTGGGGATTTTTCCGGGATATTCTCGTTAATAGCGGGGCTTATAGGGTTTACAACATGAGAACTCGTACTATCATCGAATCTATAAATGTTGTTGTAGACGATTCTAAAGATTTTGCAGATATATCCAAAGAAAGCATTGAAGAAGTTGCAAAAGAAGTTGATGTTGGGGAAAGCGATGCTACAACATCCGAGTCCACACCAAAGGATGTGGAGACAATGCAACAAACTCGACCCCGCACTGCAGACAGAATCTTTCAAGTAGACCGAGTCTCGATAATGGAGGAACGAGTTTGATATCTTTGATCAAACCGAGAAAAGAACCACCAAGCAGGATAAGAAGGAACCATCCAGTGGATCAAGTGATTGGGGAAGTGTCTGAAGGCATTAAGACAAGAGGTAAAGAGAAAGTTAATTACAGAGAAATGGTAAGATTTGTCTGTTTTACTTCTCTCATTGAACCCAAAAATGTTAAAGAGGCTCTTCTTGATGAATATTGGGTAAATGCTATGCAGTCTGAACTGGAACAATTTGAAAGAAACAATGTGTGGAATCTTGTCCCTAGGCCTGAAAGTTCTAATGTTATTGGAACCAAGTGGATTTTCAAAAACAAACCGATGAACTTCGTAACATAACTAGAAACAAGGCTAGGCTAGTGGCTCAAGGCTACACACAGTAGAAGGGGTGGACTTGATGAATCCTTTGCACTGACCAGAGCTTTGACTTGAGTCCATAAGACTCCTCCTTGCTTTTGCCTGTGTGCTTAAAATCAAATTGTTTCAGATGGATGTTAAAAGTGCCTTCCTAAATGGCCTTCTGAATGAGGAAGTATTTGTTGAACAACCCAAGGGTTTTGAAAATCCTCACTTTCCCAACCATGTTTTCAAATTAAAAAAGGCTTTGTATGGGTTGAAACAAGCTCCTCGAGCTTGGTATGATAGGTTAACCACGTTTTTATGTGATAAGGGCTATAAAGAGGAAGTGTTGATAAAACCCCGATCATCCAAAAATTTAAGAATGGTATCACCATTGCTCAAATTTATGTTGATGACATAGTGTTTGGATCAACCTCTAAACAAAAACTTGATGAATTTATTGAATACATGTCCTCGAATTCGAAATGAGCATGGTTGGTGAGTTGAACTATTTTCCGGTCTTCAAGTTAAACAGTTTGACAAAGGGATTTTTATAACTCAGAACAAGTATGCCAAAAACCTTGTTAAAAGGTTTGGGTTGGACAATAAGAAGCACATGAAAACTCCCATGGGGACTAATGACAAATTGTCCAAAGATGAGAGTGGTACTCCCATTGATCCTACCCTCTACAGAAGCATGATAGGAAGCCTCTCTCGTATCTCGCTAGGCAGACCGATATTAGCTACGATTAATACGTGTGTGTGCTAGATACCAGTCTAGTCCTAAGGAATCTCACCTAAAAGCTGTTAAGAGAATCATTCGTTATATTAATGGAACTACAGAACTTGGTATCTTGTATTCCTCTGACACTAACACTAACCTGGCTGGTTTTAGTGATGCTGATTGGGCAGGTGATGTTGATGACAGGAAAAGCACTACGGGAGGGTGTTTCTACCTTGGGAACAATCTTGTTTCCTGGTACAAGAAGAAACAGAATCGTGTTTCGTTCCACATGGTGAGTCCGAGTATATTGCTCGGGAAGTCGTTGCTCCCAAATGTTGTGGATGAGACAAATGTTGGCTGACTATGGGGTTGAAGAAAAATCCTTCATCGCATATTGTGATAATTCTAGTGCCATAAACATTTTTAAAACCCGGTGCAAAGACTCGAACAAAAACACATCGATATTCGACACCATTTTATTAGAGACTTGGTTGAGAGTAAAATTGTTACCATTGATTTTGTCACCACCGAGAATCAAATTGCTGATATTTTTATCAAAGCCCTAGACTTTCAAAGGTTTAATTATCTGAAACAGATCGTTGGGTGTCGCGCTCTCTCTAAACTGTGTGGGTTTCGGTGTTGCAACACCATTTGCTTCATTTCTCTTTCTTGGTGTGTTGCAACCTCTTCTTGATCTTAATTCTTTTGTATTAGACATTTTACATCTTTAAGATCATTGCATTGGCTCTCTCTGTTTTCTTTGTTGTAACTTGATTGAGTGTCCCTCCGATACTTACTTTACCTAAAAACAATTGTGGATCAATTTGCAAAAGAATGATTTTTCCTGTGAAAGATGTATTTTTTTGGGCCTTTGACGGAAAAAGTCGCCTATACATTGTGTGTGAAAGCTATTCGGTTGTGAACTATTCTATGTTCTTTTATATGCTTGAATCATGTTATGATCTTTGAAAAAGAGCTACCCATGTTTTGGAGCGAAAGCTACCGACCGCTAATTGTTTATTTCTTTGATTCCTTTCACAAAAAGATTGTTTAAAAGGGAAAAGGATTTTGATCCATTGACTTTGTGTGGTGATGTTTTTTAGAAAAGATGGTACAACACTGGTTTACAAAGACCAAAACGCCCGAGGTCCTTTTATTTTTGTCGAAATATACTCATCATTCTAGACATTCCTCAGGATCATTTTTGGGCTTTTTGAAAATATCCTCCTTATTGATTCGATGTGGTGTATTATTTTGGAAATGATTTTTTCCTTAAATTTGTCTTTTATAGAAGGAGCTGATCATCGTGTTTATTTTGGATTTAATACACACCCTATATTATGGGACTTTTCCAAAAATATTTGAATTTCAAAATAGCAGTTGGGAAGTTTTATGGAAACCACCATTTTGGCCGCCAAGTGTATCTCTCCAATTAAGGGAGTTATTTTCTTTCCCTACATATACTCTCTCACTGTGGATATTTACGACATTGTCTTCTCTTACCATATCTTGCTTGCACCCTAATTCCTCTTGCCCTTTCTTCTATATAGTGTGTTTTTGTAGTTGATCTTGTGCGATTCTTAGTATGGTGCGTACAAGAGATCAAATTCTTAAAGAACTACGAGAGGTTAGAGAATCGAAGAAAAAGGGGCAATCCTGTTCCCTTAAAACCCTAGTTCCGATCAACCACCTACCCTGGTGGTGCACTAACCTAGGTGCTCGGACATCTCAAGGGCAACTTCTTGAAGTCGATTTAAACCAGCCTCCCTCCACCCCGATTCGAACCCAGGGCTCGAGGACTCGTGAAAGTTCTCATTCCCGCCGCGAACAGACGTTGGCAACATGGGCAATGAACCATCTCGATTATCTCCTCCTTCGGGGAGAATCCGACCATCTAACCAAAGCTTTTCAAAAACTTATATTCGGAAGAAGAAAAGGGGAATCGCCCCGAAAAACCCACCTAAAGAAACCAGGTGGTGGAAGAAGAAGCACTGTGTTTAAAGGAAGTGGCCCCGTCTAAAAAGGCTTCAAAGAGGATTATCAGGCAAATGGTATTCACGGACTACGAGGATGAACTTCCCGGGATAATCCTCTTGACAACATCCTTGTTCACGATGTTGAGATGGCATCTTCTCGAGAAAGACTCCTCTTGAGATGATGATAGTGACAAAGATCGTCTCGAATCATTGAATGACATCAAGGACCTTCAAATCCTGGCGGGCAAGGGCAAAGACATCGATGTTGGAACATCTCAAGTCCACATCGACTCGACGACTCCGACCATGAACCATCCGATTCGAGCTTGAGGACAACAAAGGTCTCAGTATCTTCGCTTTTTATTCTTCCAATAATAAAAATTGTGGGAAATCGTGGTCCAAAGGGAGATTCGTGTGAACGTCCTATTAAGATAGAGGATCATATCACTTATGGTATTTTGCCTCTACTTGAGGATATGAATTTATTTGGGTCCGTGACCGATGATTGGTTCGTATGTTGATAGAGTTGTTCGAGAGTTTTATTGTAATCTCCCGCATGACATTTGTCGATGAGTACTCGCTAAATATGGTAGTGTGTGGGTTAGAAAGAAAGTGTATTCCTTTACTCGAGGACATCAATAGGGTTCTTGAAGGAAATGATGTTTCAAATGATAATCTTCCATCCGATATGGATGAAATTGCTAGAACCTTGAGTGGTGGTGTTGTGCAAGCCTGGCCGCTAAGCAAGAAAAGTTCAAGACTAAAGATCTTACCAAGAAATACACTCACTGCATAAAATTGTTGTTAGCAATTGGACCCCCACGAAACACACTTCTCTCTCCTCACCACCGATCAATTTCGTACTCTCTTTTGCATTGGAACCAAGCATCCGCTCAATATTGGGCAATTCATCTTTTATATAATTGGAACTCATGTCTTTGGTTACACCAAGATGTATGGTATACTCCCTTTCCCTTCTTTAATTTATAAGGTTCTTGTTTCTCGAGTTTTAAAAAGAAGGACTCAAGACTTGGTGGCTATCCCCGCTCCAATTTCTATCTCTGTGAAGATCTTAAAGGGCAATAAAATCAATGACCTTGCATTGCCTCACGGGACTTCTATCTTTGGTGCTACATCATCATCGGATGTTCAAACACGACCCAATCTTTTGACCGAGGCTCGCATTAATGCTGAAATAGAAGAGGCAGAGAACCAGATAAAATTCTGGACATCTAAAAAGTTGGATGCTCAAAGATTTCTTCAACAGATACGTGTCACATCTACACCTTTGGCACCTATTGCTCAAAAAGGGGGAGTAGACACTGGCCTGACCAATCTTTTCGATGCATTGTGCACGGGCACAATTTGGGGAGTCCCAAGAAGAAGAGGAACAATCTCAGGGGGAGGAAGAGGAAGGTTCAGAGGGGGAGTTCGATTATGAGGATGATGAAGAAAACATGTCTGACTCTAAGGGGAGTCAAAGGATGATTAATAAACTGTAGCATTTTCTGATTATCTTCTGTTTCAATTCGAACTTAATTGTTTTGGATTTATAACTTGGATAAAACTACTGATATGTATGCTATTAGTTTTTTGATTTTGACTATGCTAACCCTTGCAGGAGTTTTTGATTATTCTTGTTTTTTTTTTTTTTTGTGTTTTGACCAAAAGTGCCAAAAGGGGAGATTGTTAATGTTATGAGAATTGGCAATTTTGTGTTTATCTCAAGACAATGCAAAATCCAAAGTGTTGTAACACGACTTGCAACACTCTTTTCGCAAATTCTCGGGCCTGATATCTTACAGATTATCTGTGATCTGTTTTAAAGGCTAATATTTTATCTCAATGAGTTTGCTGATTATTTGGGATTCTTTATCTAGAAAGTATTCAACCCTCTTAATTGCCTTTTAAATATCTTTCCTTGTGTCTTTGTTCTTACCCATAAGGAAAGATTTTATTTGTTGCTGTTTTCCTTGTTTAGCATTTGTGATTTAGCTGGAATTATGGTGGCCCTGATTCCAGCCATGAGAAGTGCGATTCTGCCTTGTGAGGATTGTTCTCTTTTCTCTATAAAAAGGGAATTCAGCCTTTGAAGAAGACATACAAGAGAAAATATCATTTGAGCTTATTGTTCTTCTTCAAGAAATATTTGTGTTACTTTTCTAGTCTTCGGGAGAAGACGGTGAAGATCTACGGTGTGGATCGACTCAACCATTAAGGGATTTGAAGTTGGAGGGATTCCAACAAGGTTGAGATTCTGGAAGATTCGATCGATAATATTAGTCGAATACGAGTGTTGGTGTAGAAGATAAAGTTTGTGTCTTTATGCCTTTCGTAAAACCAGTCGTATTTGTAATAACTGTTGTTTTCTAATATTGGATTGTTTCTTCTCTGGGCGTGGCCTCGTGCATTAAGATTGAGGAATCTAAGCACGTAAAAAATCACTGTGTTATTTTTATTCCGCTGTGTTTTTTCGTCCAGTGTTACAACATCATCTAATAACACCGTAAGAATCGATCTAATTAATTTTTAGGGCATCGATTCTATCAAACAAAAGACAAGATAAGTTCATTATCTCTCTCTCTCTCTCTCTCTCTCTCTCTCTCTTTCATATTGGTACTCTACATACATCTCACATTTTTATTATACATATTTAGTAGTGTAATTCTATTATATTATAATGATCATATATTATTTTATATATAAGACTTATATAATGCATTTTGGGAACATTTATGCATTTATAAAATGGACTTCTTCATAAATGACTTTAAAAAAGCCTACAACTATGACTTCTCTATAATTAACTTTTGGAGAAGTGACTTATCTAATAATTCATTCTAAATTAACAACCACACATTATTTTTATTGAAACGGACTTTTAGATCCAAAAGTCTATTTCAAAAGTGCTCCTAAACAAGCATATATATTATATATATAGGAATAGGATCAAATGAGTCCAGGGTTCCCGGTAAGAACGTATGGACAATTTCGGGATTGTTGATCTATTATTTAGATGGTTAAGATTTTTCCTCCTTTTTTTTTTATTTGGGCATTTGTTTTTCGACAAATGTAGAGGGGTATTAGAGTAATTTTACATATAATTAGATTTAAGCAAATATTTGTGTTAGGTAATATTCCTAATTTTTAGGAATAAACATATCTAATTATCTATCCATATCTTTTCCCTAAAACCATTCCCCCACAAACCCATTGTCGTGAACACCTCTTTACAGAATTAGAAGAACCCATCTTAACAGACGGCTCTTTCTTCTTCACAATCTTCTTCTTCACAATCTCAACACACGGTCCTTTCTTCTTCCCAGAATCATCTTCTCTTCACAGACACAATCCTTGCAACTGATTTTTTAAAGGTATGTGTTTTGTTTTCTTTAATTTGTTTTCAATTTTAACCTAGGGTTTTTGTAAATTTTGTTTTAATTTGTTTTTGAGATTGTGGGTTGTCTTGTAATGAATGCCGAATCATCTAATATAATTTGAAATATCCAATTCTATGACCAGACAGAGTTTGATTAATTAGAATCAATTTTAGAATTTACCACATTCATAAGATTATCTCACGACTGAACAGTGTTTTTTTTTGTCAAAGATGAATTTCTTGTTTTTCATAAGTTATATATTTATGCGTGTGGAAGATGATGAGAAATTACAAAAAAAGTATGCCCAAATTGTTTTTGCAGGTTGCGGGTCAAAGAAGTTGTTTTTGCGGGTTGCCGAAATATATTTATGTGTGTGGAAGATGATGCCGAAATTACAAAAAAGAATGCCGAAATTGTTTTTGCGGGTTGCGGGTCAATGAAGTTGGGATTGCTTTTTTATAGATAATTCATGCTTTTATAGCACATTGTTTTTGCTTTCATGGTACATAGTTCATGTGGTTGCTTATTTGGAATAGTATTGCTTCAGTGGTTCTGTTTTTATGCTTCAGTAGTTATTTATTTATGCTCATGTGGTTCTGTTTTTATTAAATAGTTTGCTTACATGGTTATGTTTTTTATGCATATTTGGTTAGTAACTGAGTAAAACAGAGATAAAAATATTTTACTTTCATGGTTCTTATATTTTGATGGCTAGTATATATTTTGATGTTTGTGCGTTCTTATTTTTTTTTGCTTTCATGGTTCTTAGTAGATTTTGGATTCTATCATAATATAATTTTTTGGCATGATCTTGATGTCTCTTTGTGTATATTAAGGATTGCTTTCTTAGTACTTTTTATGCTTGGATAGTACATGTTTATTGCTTTCATTACGTATTTGATGATCGGTGTTTTTTTTATATGTTTATTTATTTTTGGGTATATGAAGTTGTTTGGAGGATGTTTATTCCTTGTGTTTTCTCAATTTTATATGCGGTTGCTTATATCATCTCCCGGCCGATAGCAGGTGAGTGAGAGAGACTTCATCTTTCTTCTGAATTTTCATCTAAACTTAGAATCTCTACATCTATACCCTAAGTCGTCATTTATGGATTGATTGATTTCAATTAGGAGTTGAACTTGAGGAAAATGGTGAACAAGTGGGTAAAATTTTCTTATTAAGAAATTTTGGATAAAAACTAGGAAAATCGAATTTTCTTGGGCACGCGCATGAATCCGTCCTTGGTTTGAAGTATGTACTTTTTAGTTGTTGTTGCTTTTATTGTTTCGTGATGAATAGAGGAGACTTGAGTCGAGAAGATTCAAAATCTGGAATAACCCTTAAGGCCGAGAACTTTGTGATCACTGAAAGTTGAACATGTTTCCCCATCATTTTGCTAATTAACCAATATTTGCAATTATAACATTCTAAAAGATTTAGTAATGATATTCAAAGTGTGTAAAATTATAGGCTTTAAAATATTTTGATTACTTGACTAAATGATAATATCACCTAATTCATTTTACTTAAATGGCTGATTTTGGAGTAATGTTCCATAAGACTAAACGTAATCTATCATTCCTTAAACAACTGTTAAAAGCGACCCTTTCATAATTCAACATATTTTAGGTGATGTTTTCCTAGTTCAGTGTATTAACAAAGAATATGTTGGTAACATGTAATAATACTAAAACCCATAATTCGTATTGAGAATATAATATTAAATTCCATATTTCAGTAATGTACATAAATGCTTATGCCATTTTGTGTAGAAGACGAGATCGAACCCGATAATTAGGACTTGCTACCTGCACCATCATTGCGCGTATCAATAATGCAACGTTTGAGCCAAAGGTGGGCCGGCAAATTATCATCTTCCTAAAGAATATTAGGGTTGCTTGCAATTTCATAAATTTCACGACATTAGCCATTTCACAACCATGAGCAGTTGCATAATTTCATGATAATCGTTTTCATGAATTCACGATATAAGGTTGTTCTATGATTATATTTTGCGTTTCTTCCAGGATAATTTTCTTTATTAGAGAAAACATAAAGTATATCATTCATGACCATATTCGCTTACATTTTAACTATTGTAACTGCTTGACTCAGCCTTTGGGCAAATAAATGTCACTTTGACAAACATAATGACTGTGTGAGTCTATTGTGGCGTGGGTAGGTTAGACAATGGATCGAATAGGTTGCCTGTGGTCCTTATTTGAATACCCATATGCCTAACCCCATTTTCAGGTACGGCCGGAGACGGCGACAGAACTTGGGTCGTAGAACGGTATATTCATGAATATGACGATCTCTGGGCAAAAGCTTAGGCCAAAGAGACGTCGAGCCTAGTGGGAGGGATAAGGTGATAGGGCTTCGGCCAATGATGGAAGCAACAAGGAGAACGGACAGGGTCAGTGTCCGATCAACACTGATTCTACGTTTCTTATTTTGGGCTGACAAACTAATTGAATAAATGTTTATACTTTGTTTTTCAAATGAGATATCCACTATTTGTTTTAAAAATTGGGATATCTATTGACCGTTTGAAAAGTAAAATAATTACCGTACTTAACTAACTGTTGTCCTAGGTGCATCATCACTGATAGAATCAAACATTAATATCTCATTATTGAATTGCAATATGTTCTTGATCATTACAGCAAATAATTCTTATGTGTATCATTATCATGCATACATAAATATTTTTAGACACACTAAATACTTTTTTTTCAAAGAAACACTTCATATTTCATTAAATAAATATTGCATTCCTCTACCCCAACCCATTGAGCTCGTTTAGCTCACCCCACGATTTTTATAAAAAAAATTCAGAAACTGAATGTTCTGAGATTGACGAGACTGACTCGCTTCTAGCTCAGAGTTGACTCTACATGGTAGCTTTCCTTGAAGGGCTTATCTGTCAGGGCTTGAACAATATAACCATATTATCTTGTAATAGTTAGGTGAGTTACAACTTTATTATAATTGTATCTTATTATTTATAGACTTAGTTGTATTTATATTTTTTTAGTTATTAGTACTTAGATAATTTCTCTTGAGGAGCCTAAGTTTGAATATTTGGGTTGTACACTATTGGATGCTATTCTATTTTATTGAGTATATAATTTGGGGCATGACATATACAAAATCTGATTTTCGTTTTCATAAACATACTTCAATACCCATGTAATATCCCAATTTTTAAAAAAAAAGATAATAAGAACACTTAAATATTAATATTATTGTTATCTTTATTAGACTAATAATTATTAATAATATTATGAGTATCCTCTCTTAATAAAATTATATACATGTTATATTTATTATGTCTTTATCATCATCTTTATTATGATAATTATCAATATTATAATTAATATTTTACTTTGAGGTTAAATTAGGGGTTATGCTAGGGGTTAGTTTAGGGGTTTAATGCAGGGGTTGTTTTAGAGTTTATTTAGGGGATAGAATTAATTAGTATAAATATGTATAACTTCTTACACAAATTTTACACCAAATTTCAAATAATTATAAGAAAACGAAGGGGTCGATGACTCGGACTTTTATTGTTCATTTTTCTACATCAAATATCTGTGATTATTTAGGTTGACTTTATTTAATGTTTCATGATTGTACTTCATTGATTCCCATATATGTCAAGAGGAAATAAATTCATATAAGCTAGGGGCCGTGAGAAGGGTCCGAGATCAAACGTATCTTGGGGTGAACCAGCAATGCTATGTGCATGAACTGACCAGTCAGAGAAAAATGAGGAAATTAATGAATCTACTGTTGTAATTATGTGAATGCTTTTCATGTTATATTAAATATTGATAGATATATCCCTACTGAGCGAAATGAAGCTCACCCCTATTATTATCATGACTTTCAGGTTGAGGAATCCGGCTGAAGATATGATGTTGTGGATGGTGGAATAAATCATGACATATTTATATTTTAAATAATTATGATCGGACTAAATTTTAGATTTATGTCTTTAATTTTTCTGGTTTATGCTTGGAACAATTGTTGGATATTTAATTTGAAAGATGTATTATTATTATTATTATTATTATTATTATTATTATTATTATTATTATTATTATCTTTATATTTTTTATTAAAAATTCTAAATCAACTTTTTGATAATTATTGACATCACTTTAATTTATAAATTCGTGTTTTCTTAATAATATTTAGAGTACTTTAATTTCATAAAATTGAGTCGTTACAACCTACTATCCAGAAATTTATACAATACCTTCCTCCCTTGCCTTCTAATAACCCTTGTCACGCCCCAAAAATGAAAGTCGTTTCACAATTTGCCAAACTTAAACCGGTTTACCAAGCTAGCCTAACTATCTTCCAACATATATCAAAAGAACGACAAAATCCTAATTAAGCATAAATAAGGGAATAACTAAGTCAGAGTATGGTTGCAGCGGAATCCAGAAGAAAATAAAATACAATATAATAATTGTTCCTCACGGTTGATTTCCTCCATTTGAAATTCGATTTGAACAAGTCCAAAGTATAAATCATCACAATTAAAATCCATCGTCTTAATAAAATCCTTAACACAATACAAAACTAAGCTACGTCTTGGGATCCATCGTCGCCATCATCCTAATACAACTCTTCATCCTCTGGTTGATAAAAGAGGTGGGAAAAATCCTCAGTGGGTGGGTGATGGTGTGCGAGTGTGACTCATTTTATGCACGTAAAACAGTTTCATGGAAATCAATGCATGAGAGTACATATGACTTTGTCCCGTTATTTATATAAAGATTTCCATTAACCATTATGTTCGATTGGTCATCATTAGTCAAGCATTATTATTGTCTTATTAAATTTACTTCCACTTTCAATTGGATAAGGCCATTGCCAATATCCCACTTCACTTGGATGGGGCCGTACGCGATATCCCATTTGGATAAAATCGAAGCAAATTATCCCACTTCACTTGGATAGAGTCATAGCCGATATCCCACTTGGATAAAGCTGAAGCAAATTATCTTTTCACTTTAAAATTCACTCCACTTCACATTCCACTTCAAATTTCACTCAATTTACATTTCACTTCAAATTTCACTCACTTCACATTTAATTCCACTTTACGTTTTACTTAAATCTTCACTTCAAGATTTCTCTTCCAAGTACTATCTTGCTCGTTCGAAAAATTTGATAAAATTTAGTTAGCAAGTCTGGAGTGATCTTGGTCACACAATATCCAGTATTTATTCCAAAAACAAAACTCGTGGTCTAGTTATCGGGCGGATAAACTAGCCGGTTTTAATATTTGATTCGGTGCATTATGTTCAAGCTCGATATTTTTATTAGAGAAGTACGAAAAATATATCCTTAAATCTTTATAAGTTAACCGAGTTAGAAAATATCAATTTCAAGGTCCTTAGCAAATTTTAAAATAAAAATCATTTTACTACGGAGAATATTTTATTACCGGGCTCTAAAATTCGATAAGTTTCAATTACGGACTCGGAAATGGGTAAGGCCAGTTTCAAAAATTTCTAAATTTCTAGAGGGTTACATTTTCTAGAGGTTTGAGATAGACTTTATAAAATTTGCAGATTCACCCTCTAGTTTTCAAAAGTTGCGGTTTTTGACCTAATATTTTAAATTTTGGTAACTCTGAAACCAAAAAGGGTTTTGAGGTGATTACCATTTTCAAATACTTCTTAGGATAAAAATAAGTTGCTATTAAAACAGTTTTTAAAAAATTCGAAAGTTAGGTACCTCACTTTTGAAAATTACAATTTTAGCCCAAAAGTGATTTTTTGTCGTTAAAGGCTCGTTTCAAGTCAGCTGGTTATGAAATTTGAACTAAAGGCTCAAAATACTAAAAATATTAACCCAGAAAATTTTTGAGGCACCTTGACTGCCCAAGTTTCAAAATTTACAGTTTTGGTCCTTTAAGTTTTACAATTTTATATTTTGATGTCAAACTTATTCCTTATTGCATTTTCTTACCCGGGAGGGATCTCAATCTTTCAAGTCACTTCATATATGAAATTTACAGAGTCTTGGGTCCAATATTTTGAATTTTCAGAGGTGGCCTTTACAATTTTTCATATTTATACTTTTGGTCCCATATTTCATAATAATTGCAAAAATAATCCAATCTTCGATTTTTCTTGTACAAGTTACAAGTCCAGAATTCCAATAATATATGAAAACTCATGTTAAGTATTTCTAAAATATATTTGAACATTCATAACATCATAAATCATAAAAGCATAATGATGAGCAATTTTACCAACATTTTATGCAAGAAATATATCATACTCATCTTTTTATTTTCTCTAAATTTTATTGAAACATAAATCTCATAAATACTTGATAAAATTCATAAAATATCATATTATAACATGAGCATGCGCTGTTTTGCACTAGTAGAAAGAATGATGTATTTTGTTTGTAGAAATATTTTTCACCTACCTCGTAGTAATTTTCTGGGTTGTGGTTTAAAATGAAGTCTTCTTCTTGTATCAACTTCTTGACTCAAACTCTTGAAGGTCAGCCCCTATATGGCATCCAATGTATATTTTGGTGTTAAAATTAAAGCCTCAAGTTGAAAGAAATATACTAGGACCAAATGGCTATTACTTACATTAATGACCTCAAGTAGTCTCCAAAAATGAAATTTTCTCTTCAAGCTTCTAACTTCAACTTGAACTTGTATAGGTCAGCCATAAGCTCCAAAAATTCAAATCCTTGAGTCAAAAATTAATTCCTCAAGTTGTAAAGAGGAAAAATACTAAAACCACAATTTCTCACCTTAAAAGTGTGTAGTCTTGAATTTTTTCTTCAAGCTTGTAGTCAAGTCTAGGTCTCTTAATTCTTCAAGAAATATTCCTCTAGGAGTGCCTCAACAAGAATGATTCATCAAGGTAGAAATTGGAGGTATAGGTTTGAAGTTTCAAGAAGATAAAATGAAGATGAAAGAAAAGAAATTTCTTACCTTAGTTGGGTGAAATTTTCGGCCAAATGGGAACAAGATGAAGAGGAAATTTTGTTAACTTTCTACGTGAAACTCAAAACTGTTCTTTTGCACATACATATAACATGTGAATTTTGAATCCTAAACCAGTTAAGAATCTGAGAGACAAATACAACTTCTATTACCGATATGAAGGAATATATTATGAGAGCGTGATATATATGTATATATAGGACTTGGATCTGGTGAGTCCACATAAGTTATGTGAGTATGTGAGACCAAATCTGGAGAGTTGATTTAATTTTTAAATGATCAAGATTAAATAGTTTTTTATTATTTTTTAATGGTTATCTTATTGGAGAAAAAGACGTTTTGGTAAATAAAACTTATATCAGTTATTAGGGGGAAATTGTTTTTGGTAGTGAATTTTCACATTCCTACAATTTTGGGATCCGTTTTGCATAGGTCTTCTCTTCCAAATCTTTTCTCTTGGGTAATTGAAAAGTCTCAAACTCTCTTCATTCAGAAAAAATTGAAAATTCCCCAACCAGAAGAAGAGAAACCCCTAACCAAAACCGGAAAAATCGAAAACTAGAAGAGAAACCCCAACCAAAATCGAAAAAATCAAAAACCAGAAGAGAAAGAAGAAATTCCAACCATCTGCGAAAAACCCCATTTTCCTGAAAACGCCAATCTCCACAGCAAATCGATGCCCACATTGTAGGTGAAGTAATTTTTTCCTTATTATCTTCGCATTTAACAATGTAATTTTTAAGCATAAATTTTTTCGGAAATTTCTTGGTGATCTTGCTCAAGCATTTAACAATGGCTATTTTTTAAAATTTTTTATTGTTGTTGTTTTGCATAGAACCATAAATAATTGTGGTTTTCTATTTTTACAGCTCATTGATGTTTTTAATTATGCTTGTTATATTGTTTATAATAATTGGTGAAATATGGTTTAAATATTCTCTTTATATATATATATATATATATATATATATATATATATAAACATGTTTTCTCTTTGCTTATTAATGTGTTTGATTATGTTTATATATAGTTGTTTTACTGCTTATATGTGCTTTATATTCCGCTTATATTAATTGGTGAAATATGGTTTAACTTGGATTGGTCTTTTTCTTTTATATTTTAAACATGGTTTTGTTTGTTCATTGATGCTTTTAATTATGCTCATATGTGCTTGTTTTAATGCTGATGTATGTTTTATATTCTGCTTATTTTTCATATAGTTGACTGGTACTTTTTTTATATAGATTTTGGTTTGGAAATGGCAAAAAATAGCATGAAAAGGAAGGCCGCAAGGAAATATGCAACTGCAATTTGTTTAGATGACATGAATGAGCAGAGGGAGTTGAATTTGGGAGAGACGAAGACGTTTGTTGGAACGACGTAGGATCATAATGAAAAAAATATGTTTTTTTTTTTTTTGATCAAATGGTTGAATATTGTAGTATTTTTTATGAATTTAAACTTATGGTTGATTTGGAGTAGTTGACATACATGCGTAGTTTGATATATGAATGTTTTGAGTTAGTTGCGTATTTTCTTTGATGAATGTTCTGTTTTTTGGTATAACATATGATGTGTTATTCATAGTTGAGTACATGGATAATTTTTTTTTTAATTTTTGCATCATGAACAATTTGATCAAAAAACAGTAGAACAAGCATACATAAGCAGTACTTAATACGTCAATAAGCAGTAAAACATATGGACTAAATAAGCAATTTGTTTGGTTCCTAAACAATTTGCTCAAAAAGCAATAAAACAAGCACACATAAGTCGTACTTAATACGTCAATAAGCAGTAAAACACATGGACTATATATGCAATTTGTTTGGATCCTGAACAATTTGTTCAAACAATAGTAAAACAAGCTTATATAAGCAGTACCTAATGCGTCAATAAGCAGTAAAATATATGGACTAAATAAATAGTTGTTTGGTTTCTGAACAATTTGCTAAACAAGCAAGAAAATAAGCACACATAAGCAATACTTAATACGTCAATAAGCAGCACCCCAAATTGATCTCTCTTAAACACAGACACACATTAGTGGTGTTTGTAGTTCATATGCAATAATTACTCAATGGGCAAGCATTATGAGTATATTATATAAGCATATTATTTTTTGCATAACATCACAAGTTTTCTTCAGCAAGCTATATTTAATGTGAGAACGCAAAATACAGTAAATAAATAAGCAATATTTTCCACATTCACAAGCAATTGTTTATGCACAACTAAGCAACATTCTAAACAATCGCGAGTAATGCTCCTATTGTGGGTAACTGCTCCTATTTTCATGGGATTTAATTGATTTATCAAGATTAATATCATGATCCGTAAGTAAGATAGAACCAATTATGGGTAACTGCTCCTATTTTCATGGAATTTACTAGATTTAGTCAACCCCCCTATTTTTTACATGGACTAATTTGCCCCATTTCGGTTTTATTAAATACTTTATAAACATTAAACAATTTTTAATACTAGCCATTGAAATTGGTAGATATGTAGCCTAGATTTGGTCCTATGTACTCATATAATGTTTGGGTCCTATATAACCCTCTCCTATATATATATATATATATATATATATATATATATATATATGGATTGGTTCAAATGAGACCAATCACTTTAGGTTAGTCCATAAGAACACTTATGGACTCTTGATTTAAAATTTTGGATGGTGTAAATCATTTTAGTTAATTTAGGCTTATAAGGGTATAATTGTACTTTTATATTTAATCAATTTTGTTAATTGGACGGTTATTAGCTATTTTTAAGGAAACATAATCCTACCTTTTCAGTTACCCGACTTTTAGGGTGGAAAAATAATCAACTTCAAGCATTTTTTTCAAAATTGATATTTCTTTCCGCCATATTTGTGAACAGTCATTTTAGTGTATACTTAGTTCAGTGGACTTGTATACTTAGTCATGTTTTATTGTATATTTAGTTCAGTGGATTTGTATACTTGGTTCAGTGGAATCGTATTCTTAGTTATATAAGTAGTTTAGTAAGCAGTTTAGTGAATTTATATACTTAGTTATGTGGATTTGTATACTTAGTTCAATGTAACTGTATACTTAGTTATATAAGTAATTCAGTGGAATTGTGTATTTAGTTCAGTGAAATTGTATACTTAGTTAAATGTTTATGTATACTTAGTAATATTTTAATGTATAGTTAGTTCAATGTAATTGTATACTTAGTTAATTGTTTTTCTATACTTAGTAATGTTTTAATGTACATGTAGTTTAGTGTAATTGTATACTTAGTTAATTGTTTATGTATATTTAGTAATGCTTTAATGTATAGTTAGTTTAGTGTATTATATACTTTTCATTAATTGTTGCATGATTCTGTTGCCATATTTGAATAATTTGCAGGTTCGAATGGGAAGGAGAGAAAGGAGAGGTGAATCGCTTGATTATGGGGACGTGATCTTACGTCCCTAATTTTTAGGAAGCGATTACTATATATAATTTGCTGGATTTCTATTTTACCCCCTACAATGTATATTTTCATATGAAAAGTTGTATAGATTTATTTAGATCTTGGCCATTGATTTATGTTTTTGATGGTGTAGATTTGGTCCTATGGTCTTACCTGGGAGGGTGGTCTCAAAGGATCCTATGGTCTATCTATCTATCTATCTATCTATATATATATATAGATAGATAGATAGATAGATAGGAATGGTGAAGTCTAGGTTAATTAGAATTCAGAATCACAGTGGAATAGGTTTCCATATATATCCACAAATCTTATGATGATCATGTTTGATTAACACAACTAGTTTCCATAATTAAAATCGGATTGGCTACTTTAAAGCAACAAAAAGTCAGTTTCCGAACTGATATTTTCAAATTTTACGAGTCATCATCATAATACAAATTATTTCCACAGTAAATAGGATTGGTCAATTTATTAATATTCTTAAAATTGTTTATTATACACTTTTTGTAACGCCTCGAAACCTTTTATATATGAACATGCACAATTATTCCAAATGCTTTGATTTTCTTCATTTTGTTCTCTTTAAACACCGCATTTAATTTTAGATATTTTATTCATTTCAATGCTTTATGTAACTGTTTTTGAATATTTTAAAAATTTGATAGTCGAGTTCGATTGCGCCTCTAACATGAGAAACTGGAAGACTAGAATTCATGTCAATGGATTTGAAATTTAGTAATGTATTTGGATTTCTTATTTTAATAATGAAATTAGAAAATTTTGGGATAGACACTTGATGATCGCCTTAGGGCTTAAGACGGATATAAAATACCGCGTTGTGGATTTTATAATTTTATAAGTATGGTTTTAGATAAATACCATTTTTTGGGATTTAAGAGGTATTTACACAATTATTACATTTACTTGGGATTATTGAGCAATTTTCAATTTTATTTGGGGCAATTATGCAATTATCAAGATTTTAAGGGACTAGTTTGCAAATTATAAAAGTTTGAGATAATGACTGATTTTCTAGGGGAACCTAAAATAGGATTAGACTAGTATATCTAGTTATTAGTGCGCCTTTATGTAAAGCTCTTGACCCCTAGTAAAAGTCTTTAACCCTTAAGTAGATTCTTTAACCCCTATGTACATTCTTTAATAAATGAATGACCAAACCCTCATTTTTCCTCTTCATTTTTTCTTGCAATCTCCAGGTAAGTCTTCATCTTCTTTGATTTTTCCTTAAATATTTTTATTCTAGAATCATGCTTTTAAGTTAGGATAATAAAGAGATTTGATCATATCATGATAGAACTTTGGAAAAACTTTGGAAATCTTACTCCCCATATTTGAACCCCTTGGAGAATGTTAGGAGATTTATCTTGGTCCATCAATTCCCCTAAATCTAATTGTCTAAATATAGAATAAGGCATAAGGTTAATTCCAGCTCCGATATCAAGCATACTTGCGACCTTCTTACCATTCCCAAAAGAAATATTAACAATGAAACTACCTGGATCTTATTGTTTTGGGAGTGGACTTAGGGATGGAATCAGAGGTTTGTGGAGATTACCAGTTTCGTGGAGTGGCGATCCCTTACTTGCTTCTATATTCGTGTTTTCTTCACTCACATCACCTTTCTTTTGTTTTTTGCGATACTTGCAGGGTTAGGTGAGACAGTGGAATAATGAATCTCAATTTCATTATCATAAATCTCTCCAAAGTCAAGAACGGTGATGGCTTGAGCTTGCGCTGGTTGACTAGGAAATGTGTCCTTCTTGAAGACAGGTTGAGCTATTTCACCAACTTGGGTAGCCAATTGACCAACTTGAGTCTCAAGATGCTTAAACGAGGCTTCCATAGATTCACTAACTTGAATAAAGGAATTCAAGCTTTCTTCAATAGAAGGAGGCCGAGATTGGTTTGATGGCTGATCTTGGGGTTGTGGTGGCCTCAGATAGATTTGAGATAGATTTTGTGAATTGCCCCAACTAAAGTTCGGATGATTCCGCCAACCTGGGTTGTAAGTCTGAGCGAAAAGATCATTACGAGGCCTTTGCTGATAACCCTGAGTAGCATTTACGCCCTCAGCCTATTGTTCAATCATAAAATTACAAACATTAGCCCCATGACCAAACTCTCCACAAATCCAGCACGACTCGATAGAAGGAGGGACGACTGCTGGATGCCCCCTTGTAGCCAACAATTGTACTTGCTTAGTCAATTCAGCCAATTATTTTGTCACATTGTAGCTCGAATCTACTTCATTTATGGTATCCCATCTACCTCTGGCACTCTTTTGTTGTGAATTAATGCTCATCATCTCCAGAAGATCATAAATTGCTTGAGTCATGTGTTCACCCATGTCATCCCCAGCAACATTGTCAACCATATATTGATAATTATGTGATAACCCATCAAAGAAAAATTGGTTTAACAATTCCAATGGATAGTGATAGTGTGGGCATTTAATCTGTAAATCTTTAAAGCGGTCCCAAGCCTCATGAAAAGGCTCTCCATCCATTTGACTAAAAGTGGTTATTTTAGCTTGCAAATCTGAAGTCTTCTAATGTGAATAGTACCTACCCATGAATTTATTATACACCGCCTCCCAATTAGTAAGAGAGTTAGGACGTAGAGATATAAACCAAGTTTTTGCCCATTCCTTCAGGATGTATGGAAAAAAAGGTATCTGAAGCTAATCTTCATCCAAATCTTTTAGAGGAAAGGTTTGAATGACTGAATAAAATTCCCGAATGAAGTTGAGAGGATCTTCATTGAGCATCCCATAGAATGACCGCAACTGATTAAAGTGTATGGTTTTGAGCTCATAGTTCTGTGCTTCTTGTCTTAAAGTGATGCAAGAGGTCACAGTCCTAATGACAGGGTGTGCGAACTCACGCATCGAAGACTGGCGTGCCTCCACGTTGTTTCCATTTTGATTATCGCCCATCTCTGATTCTTCTGTCTGTTCTTATTTCAGAACATGGTCGTGATCCTCGTTGTTATCCATAGAATCATTCCATTCTTTCTTTGTTAGTCTCGTAGCTCGATGGATATCATCCACGAAAGGCACAAGGTCCCAATTGAGATTTCTATTTCCTTGTATAAACAATACCAGAAAAAACAATCAAACACACAAGTGGAATAAAGCAAATATCAAAAGGCAAACAAAAAGAGTCCTAAATTAAAAATAAATAAAAAGAGTGATAATCTTGAAACACAGAAAATAAACACAATAATTATTTCGCCTAAATCCATCCCCGGCAACGGTGCCGAAATTGTGTTCGATAACTAAACACCTAAATTAAATCTAGTGACGCTCACAAGAGCATGAAATCAATCGTAGAGTAGCAAGTTGACCAAAGTCGCCCCTCGCGGAAGACTTAGCCGACAAATAATTATTATGCAACACAATTAACAAAAAATAAATCTTAAACACTCTAACAAAATTTGTGATTTTAATTAACTAAAGAAAAACAAGTAAAAAGACAAATTAAAACTGAACACAATTAAACCCAAAGAAAAACGATATGGATAAAAGTCTAGGATTTCGGAATCATTGATATGGGTAAAATATACGTGCATTAAGAGGCTCAAAATGATCCATATTTGATGCTTTTGCATGTGTATTTAGTGTATTTTACTTGGTTTCTTTTAGAAGGGCGTGATACTGTGGATTCTTGTGAATTTCGAAGAAAATAAAGCTAAACTGGACAAAAGGTGATAGCACGTTCTAAATGATATGTCAAAAGACAAGGTACGAGCAAAGATGTGAAGGAAAGAAGCATGGACGGTCGAATCAAAGGGAATTTCCTTCACACACGTCCAAACGCGCTAATATTTTTTAGCACTGGCAGGGTTTAGTATTTTGGCCATAACTTTCTCTACAAAATTGATATTGAGCTGATTCAAGCGATTATGGAAAGCTAAGAGAAAGGGCTATAACTATCTTTAAGACCTATGGAGAAAAACCCAATCTCACGACCCGACCGTGTGACTTTCACATGGTCATGCAATTTGTCTGCGGCTGAAGTTCATTCCTAATCCCGTCAGAACTCTACCAGTGATCTCTCAAAGCACCTATATAAAGGGACCAAGGATTGCAAGAATTTATATCACATCATACCATTCATACAACATATAATACATAGGATTACACAAATCAAATGTCTTCTGAGAGAGAAGGGCTAGGTTACGAAGAACACCACAATGCCTTTCACATCTACGAAAGAGCAAGAGTTTCGAAGGCTGGGAATGAGGATCCATCCTGACAAGAAGGGATTTTCTTTCTTAGTTTAGATCTCTTGTTTGTACTTAATGATGTCAAACTATTTGATTTCAACTTTGTCTATGAATTTGTTATTGTTAATATATTGTAAATATTTTGTAGTCAATGCATATAATTAGATTCCTAATTATTAGCCTACAGTTTTGCCTAGAATTAGCTTCCTAACTGTTAGCCTATAGTTAAGCCTAGAATTATTCTTGTAATTTGTATATATATGTTGATCACGTGAAGTTCAATGATCAAGGAAAATATTCCCATATTCTTTCATGGTATCAGTTTCCTAAGCACGATTTCTTTGTTTTCTTCCACAGCAATATATCCTCAGTTTTTCGCTCACCATCTTCTTCCCTTTCTCTTGTCTCATTCTTCTCGGCAATCTTCATGTCGGACTCTAAGTCATCTTTTCATCCGGCTCTTGCCGTCTCGAATATCAAAAACCATGTTTCCATTACTCTTGAGATGGAAAATGTCCAATATTCTACGTGGGCGGAATTATTAAAGATTCACGCACGATCTCATAGGGTCCTTAACCATATCATTCCCCCTGCTAAAGGCAAGGAGAAGGTTCCTACTACCGAGGAAGAAAAGGATCATTGGTTAACCCTTGATGCCACGGTTCTCTCGTGGATCTATGCTACCATATCAAATGATCTTTTGCACACCATTATCGAACCCGATGCTATGGCCATGGAAGCTTGGAATAGATTGCACGATATATTCCAAGATAATCAACATTCACGGGTTGTTACCCTTGAGCAAGAATTCTCCACCACTTCTTTGGAGGATTTTTCCAATGTCTCGCGTATTGTCAGCGTCTCAAATCTCTCGATGATCAACTCAAGAATGTTGGAGCACCGATTTTGGACATTAGAATGGTTTTGCAATTGGTTGGTGGTCTTACAAAACCGTACCGTGGTGTGGGTACGTTGATCCGTCAAAGTAACCCGCTTCCACCTTTCTATCAGGCTAGGAGGAGGCTGGGATGGCCAAGGAAGTGACATTGGGGTCTAAATCTGTGATGGTTGCTAAATCGGGTGATTATTCACTGGTGCATTCTGAAAATCCGGGTCATTTGAAGGGTCCAAAACAACACAAGGGAAAGTCTGGTGGCCGAAAGGGTTTCGGTGGTGGAGCCGGCTGTGGCTCAGGCGGTGGCATCAAGGGTCGTGGGCAGAACGGTGGCGGTGGTGGCCGTGGTAATGGCGGCCAACAAGCTTTTTCCCCATCTTGCAGCAGGGCCAATTCCCGAATTGGGGATGGATGCCCGTTCCCCCTTGTCCATTCCTAACTCAGGGTTGGGCTAGACCTCAAGCTCAACAAAGGCAGCCCGACCTTTTGGGCCCGCGACCTCAGTACCAGCAGCAGGCCTATGCTACTTCGTGGTACATGGACACCGGTGCTTCGTCTCATATGACATCCTCCTCAGGTACTCTCTCGTCTTATTTTAATTTGAGCAATCATCCTAATAATGGTATTATTGTTGGTAATGGTCATACTATTCCGATTATTGGCTATGGCCACACTAATTTGTCTTCCGCGAGTCCACCTCTTTCCCTAAATAATGTTCTTCATGCTCCAAAACTCATCAAAAATCTCATTTCATTAGAAAGTTTACTACGATAGTTCGTGACGAGTTGAGTTTGATCCTTTTGGGTTTTCTGTGAAGGACCTTCGGATGGGGATGCCAATAATGCAATGTGATAGCCGGGGTGATATCTATCCTCTTTCCTCCCCTCTCAACAATCAAGCCACCTCATCTACCATTACCGCCATCTCTCCCAAGCTATGGCATGATCGTTTAGGTCATCCGGGTGCTACTATCTTTGATGTTCTTAGGCATAATAAAAGCATTGATTGTACTAAACTTTCTTGTTCTAGCATTTGTGGTTTTTATGTACTCGGAAAACATATTAAATTGCCTTTTGTTTCGTCTTCTTCAAGTACTACTATGCCTTTTGACATTATTCATAGTGATCTTTGGACTTCTCCCGTTTTAAGTTCTTTGGGACATCGATATTATGTTTTATTATTGGATGATATTTCTAATTATTTGTGGACTTTTCCTTTGGCCCGGAAATCAGATGTTTATGACATTTTCTTGACCTTAAGCACATATTTCCACCCAATTTGAACGTAATATCAAAAATGTGCAATGTGATAATGGGATAGAGTATTTTTTTTTTTTTGAGAATAATAATGGGAGAGAGTTTGATAATGGTCCATTTTGGGATTTTTGTAAAACTCATGGCATGTCTTTTCGTCTTTCTTGTCCCCATACTTCACCTCAAAATGGGAAAGCCGAATGAAAAATAAGAACTATAAATAATGTATCCCGCACTCTTCTTGCTCATGCCTCTCTTCCCCTTTCCTTTTGGCATCATGCATTACAAATGGGAACTTATCTTTTTAATATTCTTCCGAGTAAGTTGTTGGGAAATAAATCTCCTCTTGAGGTTCTTTACAAAAGGATTCCGTCCTATTCTCATTTACGGGTTTTTGGTTGTTTATGTTACCCCCTTTTCCCGTCTACAACTATCAATACGTTGCAACCTAGGTCTACTCCTTGAGTGTTTTTGGGGTTTCCTACAAACCATCGTGGCTACAAGTGTTATGATTTGTCATCTAATAAGATCATTATTTGTCATCATGTCTTGTTTGATGAGAATGTTTTTCCTTTTGCAAAATTACATTCCCCAACTTCCCACTCTTATGACTTTCTTGATGATGGATTGTCCCCTTACATCATTCACCATCTACAAAAATCTGATCCAGACTCTCTTATTCCCTCACAAACGGCCCAGCCCACATCTCCCTTATCTCAGTCGGTCCAGCAAGTTTCCCCCATTCCTCAAGCTGACCAGCCCACACCTCTGGCCCAAACACAATCAGATACTCATGCCCCAACTCCGACTCCAATTCCTCTCCAGCAGCCCACTATGGTGACCCGAAGTCGCATGGGATATTTAAACCCAATAAAAAATATTCATGCCACTCCGCGGTTGTGAGGTCTCCTTTACCTCGTAATCCGATCTCGGCTCTTTGGGATCCGAATTGGAAATTGGCCATGGATGATGAATATATTGCTGTTATTAAAAATAAGACGTGGGAGTTGGTGCCCCGTCCACCTGATGTTAATGTGATTCGGTCAATGTGGATTTTTACTCATAAAGTCAAGTCTAATGGTGTGTTTGAGAGGCATAAAGCCCGTCTTGTAGGTTATGGAAAAACACAACAGGTTGGCATTGATTGCGGTGAGACATTTAGTCCGGTGGTGAAACCAACTACGATCCGAACTGTTCTTAGTCTTTCTCTCTCGAAGGCATGGCCAATTCATCAATTGGATGTCAAAAATGCCTTCCTTCATGGTGAGCTTCAGGAAACAGTTTATATGCATCAACCATTGGGTTACAGGGATCGTAATCATCCTGAATATGTATGTCTTTTGCGTAAGTCATTGCATGGACTTAAGTAGGAACCCCGAGCTTGGTATAAGCATTTTGCTGATTATGTATTGTCTATTGGGTTCACTAATAGCAGGTGTGACAATTCCTTATTCATTTACAACAAGGGGTCTGATATGGTTTATATTTTATTATATGTTGATAATATTATTCTCGCTGCTTGTTCTGATGCTCTCCGGTGTTCTATCATGGATCTTCTAAGTTTTGAGTTTGCTATGAAAGATCTTGGTCCTCTGAATTATTTTCTTGGTATTGTTGTGACCCGACATAAGGGGGGTATGTTTCTATCACAACGCAAGTATGCTGAGGAGATAATTGAGCGTGCAGGAATGTCTTCTTGTAAACCATCTCCTACTCCGGTTGACACAAAGTCAAAGGTTGGTGCTACATCTAGGGCTAAATTTGATGATTCCACTCTTTATCGGAGTCTTGCAGGGGCTCTACAGTATCTCACTTTTACACGGCCGGATATCTCTTATGCCGTACAAAAGGTTTGCCTACATATGCATGATCCGAGAGTTGATCATATGTCTGCTCTCAAATGGGTTATTCGGTATGTTCAGGGTACATTGGATCACGGGCTTCATTGATACCCGTCTTCTTTTTCTCCCTTGTCTCTTATACTGATGCAGATTGGGGAGGATGCCCTGACATGCGGCGTTCTACATCTGGTTACTATGTATTGTTGGGTGATAATTTGGTCTCTTGGTCGTCCAAACGTCAACCCACATTGTCTCATTCTAGTGCCGAGGCCGAGTATCGTGGGGTGGCAAATGTTGTCTCCGAATCATGTTAGATTCGAAACCTTCTCTTGGAGTTGCATTGTCCGATTAGAAAGGCTACTCTTGTTTATTGTGACAATGTAAGTGCTATTTATTTATCTATCAGGTAATCCAATTCAACATCAACGTACAAAAACATATTGAAATGGATATCCACTTTGTTCGGGAGAAGGTTGCGTGTGGTCAAGTTCGTGTACTTCATGTGCCATCACGTCATCAGATAGCGGACATATTCACCAAAGGTCTTCCGCTAGTTTTGTTTGAAGATTTTCGGGACAGTCTCAGCGTCCGTAGACCTCCTGCTTCGACTACGGGGGTATGTTAATATATTGTAAATATTTTGTAGTCAATGCATATAATTAGATTCCTAATTATTAGCCTACAGTTTTGCCTAGAATTAGTCTTGTAATTTGTATATATATGTTAATCACGTGAAGTTCAATGATCAAGGAAAATATTCCCATATTCTTTCAGTTATTAAATATGTTGGGCTAATTTTTCTGATCCTAGAGCATAATCAAAACTGTGGATCCATGTTAAATCTTAATTGACTGTTTTCATTATTGATTTATGTGTTCTATTTTATGAATTGAATGCTTTATTTTCTTGTTGATTATCGATCAATAATTTGCATGTCATACTTGTTAGTCCATAATCCAGGAGGTGAGTTCTATCAATACGAAACAAATCGAATTCAGACACAAATAGGGAAATGCATCGTGAGACTACATCTATTTGTGGGGGATGTTTCAATTCAAAGATTTGTTGGGAGTTAATAATAGTTGTAATGCACCAGGAGACCTCAATTTTATTAATCTACTATTTATGCGCCACCCGAGATGGGGAATAAACTAATATAAGAATTGAAGCTATAGAAACACTTGAGTTGGTTTTAATGAATATTGATTGGACTTAATATTGAAGAAGCATGTTGAGATTATGTGCCTAGGGTTGCTTTCATATTTGTTGAAAAGACTTGTGGAGTTTGGGTTTTTATTAATTTATTTGTTTTATTTTTCTTTTTTTTAACTATTCATTAAAACTTGTGATTTTTTGTCGCTTTAATAAAATTAGAATACATTGTTATTATAGGCTAAGTGTTTCGTATTCAATCCCCAAGGAATACGACATTGCTTGCCATTATCCTATAAACTACACTATACACTTGCAGTATTGAGATCAAATTTTTTTGTGAACAATCATCTCATCAAACTTGCAAGAAGAATATCAACTAATTAATCATGCGACTAACAAATATAACAAACAGGTAAAAACTAGGCCTAGATCTGATGACTCACGTATTTACACATTAGGGCTTTCCCTACATAATTTGTTATTTTTATTAAGCCAAGTTAGATAATACATCTCTGATTCATATATAACCCCCTGTTAAATTTAGTCCCGGAATAATATCTTCTTTTGATTTCAATCATTCCCTCAAAACAATCAAAAGTTGGCCAAACAATTAATCATCAAGTAAAGAAATTTATTCAGGAAAGCAAATTAATTAGTCAATATTCATGTTTGTTTGCTTGAATCAAATCATCCTAATCCTATAACGAGAAATTAGTTCATGCTTGGGGTGGGATCATAATCTCAATTGAATGAAAGAAAACAATCATAAACATTATCATTCAACAATAATAATCACCCAACAAATGAAATCAGATAAAAGAGATGAAAAAATATTACGCTTTGATTAAGCCGCAAAATAACTTTAATGGGAAGAACCAAAGGAGTCCCAATGTTAAATGAAACATAAAATAACAAAACTAAAGTTTAAATGTGCTAAGTAATGAAATTGTGTGAAATGATGGATCCCCCAAGTGCTTTTTGTTAGCCTAAAACTTTATACAAGGTGAAGAATCCTAAAAGAAGAATAAAACGTGTAAAAAGTTTAGAAACTTCTCCAGGTGTGCGACCACGAACGTAGTGCGCGCATGCGCAATGTTCCGCGCATGTCGTCCGTGCGCCCGCTTTGTCGTGCTCGTTCGCGCGAATGTGCGCGTCGTGCACATTCATATCAGGAGTTGACGTGCGCGGTTGCGCACATGTGCGCTTGCGTTTCCCTTTGCTTGTTGTCTCTCGTGCACGTCGCACACCCCTGCACGCCCGCGCACTTGTGCGTCCGTCCCAACCAGTATTCGATCATCGTCCACATAGTGCTCGTTTTAGCTGTTTTCAAGAGTCTTTTTTACCAAAACCTACGAACAAAACAAAATTATCTTACCTAATATTCGGTACTATAAAACGGGACGTAAGGACACAAAAATACGGACAATCACACACAATAAAAATACGAATCACACTAAAATCACACACAAAAACATGAAAAACATAACTTAACCAAATAGTTTCTCAAATGGTGACACACCTAATGTGTGGGCGGTTGGAATCCTATTGATTGAATAAACAGCCGTAAGAACTATTTCCCCACAAAATCCACTAGGAACAGAGGAAGATAATAAAATAGAACATGCAGTTTCCATGATATGTATATGTTTTCTTTCAGCAACACCATTTTGTTTGGGAGTATCAATACAATAAGTTTGGTATATGGTTCTATCTAAAGAAAATATTTCACGAAAATTATTAGAGGTATATTCCCCTTCTAAATTAATCACATCTAAAACACTTTATGACCACATAATATTGTGTTTTGACAAGATCTCGAAAAGAGGTATAAATGCCCATGAAATCAGAATGATTAGATAAACACGACAATAGCGAGTGTGATCATCAATAAAAGAAACATAGTATCGAGACCCTCCTTTTGTGGCAATTGGAGAAGGTCCCCAAACATGATAATGAATCAAATCGAATGGTGCAATAGAAATGGACATGATTTTACTAAAAGGTAGTGTAGGAAACTTCGCAAGTTTACAACCACTACAACTAGAAATATCACGACTTTTCAAGTTCCCTAACAATCTAGTGGAGGCTAAGTACTTCAAACTAGAAAAATATACATTACCCAAACAAGAATGCCATAAATAAAAAAATCAAGCGAAGATGGACCCAAGCTAAAAGAAGACAAATCAATAATAGAGGTATCAATAATAGAGGTTGCTACATCTGGTACCCGAAGTTCATCCAAAATATATAACCCTCCATTCCTACGGCCTATGCCAAGCAGCCTCTAGGAGCGAGGATCATGCACATGACAAGAATAAGAAAAGAAAGTCACATAATAACCAGAATCGCATAATTTACCAACTGGTCAAACAAGATTTAAAGTAAGAATTAAGTAGAGACATATTTGGTGAGACGACATAACCAACGCATGCTAAGGACATATGCATGCCATCAGCAGTCATAACAGACACAGCGTTTGAAGCAGAAATAGAGACAAAATCTTCTGCATTGGGTGTATATGATGAGAGGCTCATGATTCTAATAACCAAATAGAGGAATATATACCTTAGGAGATGAAAGTTGACGAACCTGCAGCGGACATATCATGTGGTTGAACGATAAGGAATTTTTGGAACTACTTGTAGAGAGAGAATGGTGAATCAAGCGGATATGAAAGAGTCCAATAGTTGTACAAGCGTGGCATTATTATGCGAAGAAAGGTGGTCTAGGACCATGTTGAGAAAACTGAGGATATGGAGGGGCACGCGGGGCTGTTCGAGTCATCAACTTCGGCGCTGGGCTATTCAACGTCCTGGAATTCTAAAAAAGCTACATTCATCTACACCAACAACTTTGGGATTTGGCTTATTTGGATACTTCTGAAATTTGCGATTTGGAACAACTAAGACAGATGGACTGGGTGCTGGAAAGATCCCTTTTATTGATGCAGACTTCTGATGTGTTTTATCAACGATTAATTCATTGGCCACTGAATCAATCGTTGGGAGAGGACTACGATAATTAAAATTATTTCCACGCAAAGACAAAAAATCATCACGAAAAGCCATAAGAAACTAAACCAAATGGTGTTCATTACATCGAGCAATATAAGGAGCAAAAGCACTATGCTCTGCACATTCTGTCAGAGCTAATTGGTCCCAAAGATTAATCATTGTCGAATAGAATTCTTGAATACTCATTTCTTTCTGTTGAAGAGTTCGAATGTCTATTTCTAACTGATATATATATATATATATATATATATATATATATATTGTTTAGCAAAATTTATTTGGGTGTACAAATCGTCTAAGTGCTCCCAAACTTCCTTGACGTATCATATTTTGCCAATTGCATACCAATCAAACTCTCAATAAAATTGTTAATACATGTAATAATATTAGAATTATTAACCTCCCAAGCCTCAAGATGTTCAGTATATTTGTCATTTTTCTCACTATTAGGTTTAGATTGAGTCTCATGTATGATAACCCACATCCGTTTTCCCCTCAATTTTTTTTATCACATAACTCCAATACGTATAATTTTTTCCATTAAATCAAACACCAACAGATTGCAATGAGTCATTCTTTTCAGCCATAATGCACAACCAACAAACAAGCACAACCAAAACTAACAAAAGAGGGCAACCCCAAACAAACAGAAGAGATTCAAACCCGAAATATTTGACAAAAAAATAGTAGTAAGGATGGTTACCCAAACATCAAAACTATGAATCTGTCAACTACCTGATCTGCTCCGATTTACTGAATGAACTGCTCTGATATGCTCTGATCTACTCTGATATACTAAACGAACTGCTCCGATCTACTGAAACTACTCCAAACGTTGTGTATGGGATTAATTTTGGCTCTGATACCATGATAGATTAATTAGTGTATTCAGTGCAATTGATAGAGAAAATATGGTTCTTACAATTAAAGGAAAAGACAACAATAACAAAATTAGAATGAAGGCTCCTAAAGATAGTTAGGGTTACAGGAAAGATAAAAAGACTAAACTACCCTTAACAGTACATATTAACAATAAAAACAAAACTTTAAATTACTCTAACAAATTCAAGTTGCAAGTAATTTGATAATTTAAATGTCCGACACTTTACTAAGTAGTAAAATAGTTCAATAAAATAACTCACTACAACATCTAGTAATATTAAATCAAGTAATGCGTTATTTAATAAAATCAAGAAAAAAAAAATATGTAGCTACATTATATTATAATAACTGAATCTTTAATGAAATAGTTTACAAGTATACTACTTTTGTTATATCAAAGTTTTGAAAGATTAATAAGTAACTTCTGATTATACTAAAAATAATAACCCTTGAACAATACTTCTAAGTTTATCGAAAATCATGTAATAGAAGTCGAATGGACCTTTTATGAAATAAATGGTTTGATGAAAATGCCTTGATATGAAATATCGACTTTCTTTAAAATAGGGCGACAAGAGTTCATCAAATAGTACTTTTGTTAAATTAAGATCCAAAATAATGATAGTTCACTACAAGAAAAAACTAGTTTATCTATGGAAAAATATGTAGGTAAGTATTAAGAAAATTGTTAAGTGTAGGTAAAATCTTTTTAGGTAAAATATTTACCTCTGGAATCGAAAATCTGTTGGTAAATACCAAAGAAAAAATGTCGATAATTGAAAAATTGTCGATAATCTGTCGATAATTTGTCTGTATTATTTGAGGAAAAATGATATTTTTTATTTTGTATGTATTTTGTAGGTAATTATAAAATTTAGTGACCAAATTATTTTTGTCTGTAAATACTATCAGTAAATTGGAATTTTCTTGTAGTGGTTATCAATTTGGTAAACCCAAAAAAAAAACTCTAGAAATAGACGCACATCATGTAGATTGCGATTTTAAGTTATTTTTATTGCTTCTCTTATGAGATACTCTTTTTCCTATCAAAGGTTTTTCCCACTGGGTTTTACTTTGATAGGTTTTAAGGAGACCCCTATTTTGAAGTTAGTTGCTTGACTTGTAAGCAGTGCACTACATTTTTATTTTTAATAATATTTCGCATTTATTCAAAAATATTGCTAAACAAGACTCAAAGTAATGAAGTCTTTAAGTAGCGTAATTATCATATCTTAAACCAAGAAAATAAAGGCGCTTAAATCATTAACCTAATGTGATGTACAATTAAAATAATGAGCATATAAATCTGCCCAATATACTAAAAGAGAAAATAAAGTTGACACATGTCTTCACATCATTAATCTTGGACATTGGTCAACTTCTCATCTTTTCAATTCCACATGATGGCTTCATATTTATCTATGTGGCAATCCTATGTAAAAAATTAAAGATAACAAATTTAATCAAAATTCTAAAAAATAAAATATAATCCAAAAATAAAGAATTTGCTCTCAATTAGTTTAAAAAAGTCAATGATGATCAAATCTATTCAAGACATGTTTATTGATAGATACACTATTAGTTCACAATATATATATATATATATATATATATAGGGGAAGGTTCAAATGGGACACCCCCCCTTATATGAGACGGTGAGGATTTATCCAAGCCATTGAAAATATTACAATTAATGGTTCAGATTTAATGGCTAATATTAATTTAACAATTATTAAGTATAGGCAATAAGGGCACAATAGACAATTTGAGAAAATAACAAATCATGTATAGGAACCGTTCCTAATTTATAGGAATTGATAAGGAGAAAGAAGTGGATTCACAATCTTTCCAAATCACAACCAATATCCCCACCCAAAAACACGTCTGTCTTCTTGAACCATATCCCCCCAAAAAAGACGTCTGTCTTCTTCCACAAAATAACGATAGACAACTGCAAAAAATCAATAGAGAGTGTTGCGCATACCCCATAACAGAAGAAGACAAAATCAATGCCGGCGATGGAAGACAATATTAACGATTCCGACGTACAACACGGTGAATATATATTTATCTCTATACACTGTTTATGTTTTTTAAATTTTATGTAATTGTAATTCAGGAAAAATATTGCCCCTCCATCATACATTTTTGTCTACGAACAAACATGAGAAACAACGTTACTTTGATATTTAACAGTATAAATAGTATAACATTAGTGTTTATTTAGAACTGATTTGTTGTATATACTGTATTACATGTATCTTTGCATGTAAAAAATAGAACACCTTCCAAGATGCTCTGGACGAAATTTATTACCGAAACACTGTATGTGTAGTTGTATTTTAATGTATGCGTAATGTGTGTTTACTGTTATATTACTATTTGGATACGAGCATTGTACTGTGTAAATTTCAAAATTTCGCTGTAAGCTATTTTTATTCCACTGTGTATTGAATTGCATTTATACAAAAATACAAAGACCTAGTAATCCTTCCAAATAAAATTGTTAGTTCTTTTTAATATTACTGTACTGGTAGGTGATATTCACTGTATAATAATTGAAATTTCACTGTATAATATTGTTAGTTCTTTTTAATATTACTGTACTGGTAGGTGATATTCACTGTATATTAATTGAAATTTCACTGTACTACAAATTTATTTCAATGTCTATTGAATTGAAATTATTTATGCAAAATGGCAGGTACAAGATGGTGTTCGCGCCTTTTACGGGAATAGATAATCATAAGCGTTGTGTAACGTTTGGAGCTGGATTGATACTAAAGGAAGATGAAGCGTCATACATATGGCTATTCAAGAATTTCTTAGAAGCAATGGGCAAAGAACCAAGCTATATTGTTACTGACCAAGACCCCGCAATGAAGAATGCAATACAAGCTGTTTTCCAAAGTACCAGTCATCGACTATGTATGTGGCACATCATGGAGAAGGTAAACACCAAAGTCAGTCCAGCATTGCTCAAGGATAATAGTTTCAGGCTGAAACTAAATTCTGTTGTATGGAATGATTACGATGAGCCAGCAGAGTTCGAGACAAAATGACATGATTTAATGCTTGAGTATGAGTTATCACCTGCTCATTACAATTTATTTTTTTATTCATATTTTTACCGTACGAAATAACTGCATTCATTACACAGTAAACATGTATATATAGTACAGTGAAATATGACAATTATACATGCTCATCGTGTTACATTAAAATCTAAAAAAATATATATTCAGTATACAAACATTCTTGCTTTGATTTTGCCGTAATATATACATGCTCATTCCTACACCATCCAAAAAAAAAAATGAAAAATATCCTTTTCCCCTAAAAAAAAACTAAAAAACTGCACAAATATACAACATTTTAATAATAATCATACAGTACAACTGCACAAATTTTACTCGATTTTAATACTAATTATGTAGTAAAAATACACGAATTATACAGCTCTCTATTTCAAATTATAAATCCTTCGATGAAAATATGTACCAGCATCCTAAAAATGCACAAACATTAAACCACACACAACACGTACCAGCATCCTAAAAATATGTACACATTAAAATCTGCATTAATTAAACATTCCAACAAAGCGATACTCAGTTAAACTCCAAAATAACCATCCGCAAAATTATACAAAAAAATAGACTAATTCTACAGTAAAAATACACTAATTATACAACATTCTAATACTAATTATACAGTAAAAATACACTAAATATACAGCATTCTAATACTAATTATACACCAAAACTATATTCAGTTTTTAATTTACAATAAAAATACACTAATTATACAGCATTCTAATACTAATTATACACCAAAACGATATTCAGTTTTTAATTTACAGTAAAACAACACTAATGATATAGCATTCTAATACTAATTATACAGCATTCGACTATCATGGGCGCATATTAACAAACATTAAACCACACACACAACACAAACCACTTAATTAAAACGCAAAATTAAACATTCCAACAAAAACGATATTGATTAGACCCCCAAAAAATAAAACAAAATTGCCTAACTAGACCATTGTAGCATTCACAAAGATAATTCGACACTAAAAGCCAAGGAAATAAATAATCCAACAAACGTTCAAAAGAAAATAGTAACATAGAGTTAATACACGTTCATCCTAGAAAGGCAGATAAAATCACATAACATCCTTCCCCATCCAGAACTTCCTTGCCTCCATCAGACTCTTTTCTCTTTGCTCATTGTTCTCTTTGCTAATAATCGAGTAGCAATACTTAATGCGAAGGTTAGATATTAGATTCCCACCACCCTTTTTTAGCCCGCAATCCCAACCTCTTGCGCCTCCGCCCATGTATGTCTCCATGTGGCGCATTGCAAAAATCCCACAATCAACTTTGTTCTCGGAGTCCCTCCATGGCATAGGCAACCTACTCAATTTAGCATTTTTGACGGACCATGACATCTGATCACAACCCCTCGAAGAAAGATATAATGAAAAAACCCGCATCTAGCAACAATTACAAGTAAACATAGCGTTAAATCAACAATAAACAACACATGGGTGTAAAACAATAATACTTCATTATGTGTACATTGAATTTGCACTATATATACAATAAAAATACATTAAGTGAACAGTAGACATTGAGTAAAAATATATATCATGTATACATTACATTGCACTAAATACACATTAATACTACAGTATGTGTACAGTGAATTTGCAATGGAAACCATACAACCCTACAATGCATATATCAAATGTGAAAATTTCGAACTTTTACTGATATGAGTAAGGTAATTACTCCTTTAACCAAGTACATTGGCAAACTGGGAGCTATCGTAAAAACGTGGACATTCAAATAACCAAGGGAAAATTAAAAGATCTATTTTCACTGGGAAGCAGCGAAAATTCACTAGATTTCCAGGAATATTGCTACCGTGACAAATAATCAACACTGCACCACAAGTTACAGGCATAAGGCTAAACTTTTGGGAGGACAACATATATTAGGTTACCAAAAAAAAAATTATGTACTTCATCAAACTATATATCACCATGCTGAAGCTTCAACAACTAAATACAAACAGCTTTGATCCCTAGTGTTTGGAAAATGTCGGATCTGCAATATGACTGAATTACAAGTAAACATAGCGTTAAATCAACAATAAACTGCATCTTTGTAATTTCTAGGGGAGTTCATCGATCGAAACCGAAACGAACCGAACCGAACCGAAAGTTCGGTTGGTCAAATGGCTAAACCGAAAATAATGAAAATACTTGAATTAAAAAAACCCACCAAAAATTCATCCACATAACTGGGTTTAGAGATATTCATAAAGTTTCAACTTTCAAGTATTAAACAGCACGACCAGAAGATAATGAAAATACTTGAATTTAAAGCATCAATCTCCAACTTCATCTAATATGCAACCAATCAAAAAAAAAAACCCAAAAATTGCAAAAACGGTCCCAATAATGAAAATACTTGAATTTAAAGCAAAGATTCAGTTCAAAATTTTGAAAATTATCATTTTCAGAATTTCCCCCAAAAAATAAAAATATAGAACCCTAGAAACTACAAACACTAATTCTACAAAAAAAAAATTCAACATTTAGGTAAAAATTACAAATACAAAAAATTAAACAAATAAGTACCAAACTTACCGTCGGTCGAAAGGAGGAGAAGGGCCAGGGGTTGTGCGTCGCCGGTTGAAAAGCGAGGGACTTTCCTCCACTTCGGACGGTCGCGGTTGAGCCGGAACAGTGAGAGAGAAGATAAGAAGCCGTGGATGTTAGGGGCGTCGGTCGCTTGGGTGATATTGCCCAGATCGTTGTTGTTGGACGGTGATGGACGAAGAAGGAGTGAAGGCGGGCGTGAGTTGTTGACGGTAATGGAAAAAAAATGAGATTTTGAACTGATTCAGAAGATTTTTGACGGAGAGAGAAAAAGAGTGTTTAAGAGAGTGTGGAGTGTTTGAGGGGAGAAGATGTGAAGAGACGGGAATATCAAAGAGAGAATACACAGAGATACGATGTTTGAACTCCCCAAAAATAGCGTGAATTAATAAAAAAATAAATCAATTACCTTTTACAAAATTACTAAACGCCGCTTACTTAATATTTCGATAATTACTACTTTGACCTTTTTTAATTGAATCAATTAAAACCATCCTAAAATAAAGAGAATAATCTTAGCCATACAAAATATCAATCCAATGGCTTGGATAAATCCCCACCGTCTCAAATAAGATGGGGTGTCCCATTTGAACCAAATCCTATATATTAAAATTTGTGACACTAAAATTTGTGACACTAAAATTTATCTGTACTATTTGAATTTAAAAGATAACAAATAGTCAAAAAATCAAGGATTTTATCTGTACTATCTTTTAAATTTGTGACACTAAAATTTTGTATTTGGACAAACCCCGTATAACACACGAATATTATTCTAGTAAATCAATAGAAGAAGCGTGCGGCGTTAATGGGAAATACTAAAGTATTATAACGAGGAAATATAGGAATAGCATAAACATTTTAAAACCCTAATTCAAAATTCAATACTTAATCAATTAAATTAAACTCAGTCCTAGTTCAATTGAATTTGAGTAAAATTTTAATCTAATCAATTTTTTGAGTTTTGAATTCGTATTCTAATCAATCCCCAAAAGAAAAAAATTGTGAAAAACTTTAAAACAAGAATTGGGCGGGCGGGTTTGAATCAAGTTCAAATCAATCCAAAAATAAAAAAAAAAATTGACGATAAAACTTATCGTGAGATGGTGGACCTTATCTGCACAAAACCCTTTAATTCATCCTTGTGCAAATATCAGTTTCCGTAATAAACTAGACAAAAACTTCGGATCGATCGGCGGGTCAAAAGCCATCAGGCGGATCAACCCAAATTCAAATAATTCAATATTAGCCGCATGCAATAATCCCGCTAATCCCGACGTCATTAACAACATCCCGATGCCTCCTATAGGCATGGGCCTTGGGGTGGGCCCCCCGCTTTCAATTTGAGAAATTGATTGTTGCATTAATTATGTGACTTCTTTTTTCAAGTTTTACTCATTTATGTGGGTGATTATTTATCTTGTTCATTTTATATATGATTTAGATAAAATAATTTAGTTTAGGTCATGTCAATGTATTTCTAAACACGCATATTTTAAATATTTTCACTAAGATCCTGAAAATACAAGTGTTATTTTTTTTTCGAAAAATTATTGTAGTTTTCCAAAAACATATTAGCCGTCCTTCTAAAACGTATTAGCAGTTCTTCTGAAATGTATTAGTAGTTTCTTGAAGAGTATTTTAGTATTTCTCATGAATATACTCCCAAAATGTATTAGCAGTCCCTCAAATAAGTATTAGTAGTTCCTCGAAAAAGTATTAGTAGTTCCGTGGAGAGTATTTTAGTAGTTTCCCTGAATATAATTAAATTTTTCTCCCGAAATGTATTAACAGTCCTTCTGAAAAGTATTAGTCGTCCTTCTAAAAAGTATTAGCAGTTCTTCTGAAATGTATTAGTAGTTCCCTAAAGAGTATTTTAATATTTCTCATGAATATACTCCCGAAATGTATTAGCAGTCCCTCAAAAAAGTATTAGTAGTTCCTTAAAAAAGTATTAGTAGTTCCCTGGAGAGTACTTTAGTAGTTTCCCTGAATATAATTAAACATTTCTCCTGAAATGTATTAACAGTCCTTCTGAAAAGTATTAGCCGTCCTTCTAAAAAGTATAGCAGTTCTTCTGAAATGTATTAGTAGTTCCCTGAAGAGTATTTAAGTATTTCTAATGAATATAATTAACATTTTCTCCCGAAAAGTATTAGTAGTCATTCGGAAAAGTATTAGTAGTCCCTCGAAAAAGTATTAGTAGTCCTCGAAAAAGTATTAGTAGTTCCTTGGGCGGTGTTTTATTAGTTCTAAACGTATTAGTTTTTTTCTATCAAAAGTATTAGTAGTCCCAATGAAACGTATTAGTAGTTCCCATGAAAAAATATTAGTTTTGTCCCCTGAAATGTTTTTAGAAATTTCCCTGAATAGTATTAGTTTTTTCGATAAAAAGTATTAGTAGCCTCCCTGAAATGTATTAGTTGTTACTCATCTCCAAAGTCCAATCTCCTATTCCAAAACCCAGAAGAATACAACCAACAATAAGCATCCAACAGCACGAGCGAAGCCATTGATCAAAGCCCTCAATGGCTTATTCAAAATCACATAAAGAAGAACATCATCTTAAACTTAAAAGGCATATTAATAAACTAAAATATACTAAAAACTAAAATATGCATGGTGAAAAATTTCCCTATTTTTTTTGTGGCATTATTTTCCTCTGTATGTATTTATACATATACACCTGAAATTCCGACATCATAACCGAAAATAAGACCACCCATGGATGCAATAACGCAGGTGACTATGGCATAAGGAGTTAAGTTGCATGTATATTCTTTTTCAACGGACCAGGGACCACCACCCTCCATCGTTGTCTTCTTCAACAACTTATTAAACAGAAAGACTAGAATGAGTGAATAGAAAGAGAATGATTGGAGAAAGCGAGAGGAAACAATACACATAAAGGAGAAAAGACCATGGAGGCTGGAATATTTCTTTTAAAGATTCGGGTTGGGTTTGGGGGATCCGTCTAACGGACTTAGATCCGTTAGACCATCTGACAGGAGACTAGCTCAATATACTAAACTCCACGAATATCACAATTTATAAAGAAAATTAAAATGGCCCAACATTTTAATATTAGTAGGATAAGACATGTCGACCCGTACTTGTGTAGAAAAAAAATATATATGTATCGTAAAATACATAGTAAATGAAATAAAAATAAAATAAAAGGGAACAAGAAATAAGAAAAATAAATTATTATAAACTTGTAATATATTTATAAGCATTTTTTTAATAAGTTTGTAGTATTGGTTGGAGGGAAGGGAATAAATTTCAAAGAAATTGAAAGATACAGGGTTCGAACCCCGGTCAACGCCCTTATAAAGGATGAGTGATACCACTTGAGCTACAAGCTAGTGATATATTAACTTGAATATTATTTTATAATTCGAGCATATCATTTATGAAAAAATCATTATCAAAGTATATATGTTAGATATAATATTAAGTTCATAAAAATTTGACATTATCATCTATTATATATATATATATATATATATATCAAATAATTAAAACATAAAAATATTAGGCGGGCGTGTTGGATACCCATGGGGTGGAAGTGATATGCATACCTGCCCTGCCGCGCTATGGGCCGACCCAAACATGTCGTGCCAGGCAGGTCAGGGCAAACTTGCCATGCCTACAACCAATATATATACCATTCTACCTTATGAATACCCAAATTCAATATTGTCGAAGCCACAAACTACCTTATGTCTTCCCAACTAGGCTCGATATTTCTCTAGTTGTGGGCTAAAACCCTTAAATCGTCATATTTCGGAATATACACATCCTACGATCTACTTTGCCCCTTAGACACTGATCGATCTGTCCTCCGGTGGTGGGATTAGGATCAGGAAGTGCATCTATACACTACAAGTGAGCCTTTTTTTTATTAAAACAAAATACTTTATTTTTCCAAGGGAAGCGCTATTAACACCCCCAAAACCTATTAATAAACCCCTCCTCTTTAATTATAAAAATCCATTAATTAAAAAAACCAAAATGCCCTTAGTGTTCTACCTAATTTATAAATACACATATCAAATTTCTAAATGTACCCATCTTTTTTAATACATATGATCTTCATTTTGCAGCAACAATGTGTTAAATACACCTAATTCTCTTTGCACCAGAGATTACAGTACAAAACATGTCTGACACAACATAGATTAGGTGCTTACTTACAGGGTTTCATATCCATGAAATTATTGATGTACCTAGATCTTTTAATCAGAGTCGGTCCTAAGTTTCAAGGGGCCTGAAGCAAAGGAAAAAGGAGGCCCTATGGTTTACATAAAAAAAACTTAAAAATGACAAGATCAATGTAATAAATATAATTTCATCGTTTTAATATACGTAAAATAAAACATGTAATAACAAATATATCATACTCCAATTTTAATATTTCGATCTTATTAAAACAAATCAGGAGAAAAAATTGTTCAATATAATTCAAAAAGAAAAAAGACAAGAACAAAACTACTTATAAATTAGTCATGAAAAATCCACTCTTTGTTTTTGAACACTGTTTTGAATATATGACATAAGGTTGAATAAATTGGGCATTGTTTTTCATTTTTGCGAAGAGGAAGAACTAAAAAAGAGAATAGTTCCAACGGAGAAGTTAAACACAAACACCACTCGACCAACTTGCGTTCTCATAGATTTGTGTCACTCTTTACTTTTTATTACATATATATATGTATATATATATATATATTAAAAAAAAAATCTTCGGGGCTCTTGTCGGGGGACCGGTGTTCGGCGGCACCACCGCACCGCTTGACTTTAATATTGCGAGTCCACAATCTTGTAAAGTTAGTGTCTAGTAATTGTGAAGGGTCCGAGCTATCATTCGGAACTTATTTGTATTCTTGATTTACTATACACGATGAATTCGTTTTCCCTAAAAACATTCTCGTGGCACCAGCAATATATATTCCTTTTGCAGAAATAATTAATGTTTAATTGGAGATCGAAATGGTAATCGGGAATTATTGGAGTGTGTTAGGTAAACAAGTTACTTCAAAAAAGGGGATAGGGGTGTATTAATTAAAAAGAAAGACTGTATTAATTAATAAGTTTTGGGGGTGTTAATAGCGCTCCCGATTTTCCAAATTGAGGGGAGGGGCGGCGCCAAAATTTTGGGCATACTTGTATCACTTAATTATATGGTCATTCATAGAAAATCTTTAATATTATTAAACTGACAGTTGTGTAATACTCATGCAAAAACTATGATTGCACTGTTACTTCCTTCCTATAAGGAGGAAAATTTCTAATTCAACTTAATTGGATAATACCTAATTAATTAGTTGCATATATATATATAATACTCAATTAAAACGCATGCGTCGAGTATTCACGTAGACAGACAAATTCAGAAAGTAAAAAGTCCTCGACGATTATACTAAAAGTGACAATCAAGGATTGAAGAAGACAGCCTGATATACAGATGTTAATTTCCTTTTATTATTTTCAAATATTAATTGAGTTACTGTGTTAATTAACAATCCCAACTGTGTCTATGGTATGATATGACGAAACATTTATTTAAAATTAGCCAACGGCCACTATATAATCCCCTAATCCAAGTCCTTAAAATCACAAAATCAAGACCCGTTGATATATTTTTTTTTTCAGTTTCGAAAATGATTTCAAAAAAGTTTATTCTGATTATACTTCTTTTGTCTGGTCTTGTTTGGAGCAGTAGTGCAAGAAAGCTTTCTGGCTCAGAAGGATCTTTGGACAATGAAAAGACCTTTTCTGGCAGTGGTGGCGGTTGTATTGGCAGTTGGTGTTGGTCTTGGGGTTACGGTTCTGGCGGTGGAAGTGGTTCGGTGAAG
Organism: Rehmannia glutinosa; assembly: GCA_016081115.2. NCBI lineage: Eukaryota > Viridiplantae > Streptophyta > Magnoliopsida > Lamiales > Orobanchaceae > Rehmannia > Rehmannia glutinosa. The sequence continues at coordinate 65,692 of JABTTQ020003033.1, forward strand.
GTGGTTCTGGCGGTGGAAGTGGTTCCAGCGGTGGAAGTGGTTCGGTGGAGGTTCATCTGGCAAGGGTTCGGGTTCCGGCGGAGGAGGGGCTTAAATCGATGGTGGTTGACCGTAACGGAGGTGGTGGTGGAATATTAATTCCTTGATATATATTTAGGCTTTTCTGCCACTCCAGGCTCTCTCAATATATTCCTACCTAAATAAGATTTTACTATATGGGGCCTGCATGTTTTTATCTATTTCAATTTGTACCAGTTTGTCTTTACATGGAATGAACTTTATTTGTTTATGAAATGGTCTATAGTCCTTTATCTAAACAGAAGATTTATAGATCTAATCATTTATCATTTAGATCTGATTATATTGTTAAAACAATAGAAGAATCTATACCCTTAAAAGAGGGTTATGATAATTTTAATTTATTATCTAAAAAATTAATAGAACTTCATAAAGTTCAGTATAAATATATGCATTTAGGCATGATCCAGATAGGCTTAAAGCCTTTAACAAGATTAGGTTTAAATTTTAGTAAAAATTTATATTTAACTTATATATCTTAAGAACTAATTATTTTTTATGGGAAAAACATAAAATTCCTTGAAAATTTTAATAGTCGCGAATTTCATCTTCCCATACCTAAACAATGTATCATTTACTCCAACCAAAAATAATATTATCTCACAATTTAGAGTGTGTGATAGATGATAAATTTATTATAGTGTGGATATTCTCAACCAATAGTGAAGTTTAAAAAATGTATTTTGTCACGTTATTTATTTTGAATAAAATACTATTAAATATTTTTTATTTATTTTTTTCTTCATTTTTCTGTATATTCATACTCTTTTTTTCTTTTTTGATGTATTTAATTATTTAGAAAATTAAAGAAAGATATTATAAATGTGTATTTTACATAGCACTCAACTTTAAATGGCTAAAATTCTCTCATATGAAGTCTTTTATATATGCTTATGACATATGGTTGGAAAGCTCTCGATATCTAGTGTAAAATAAAATAAATATTATCTAAAAATTAAAATTATTTTAAAAATTAAAATTGAAATAAATCATATAAGAAAGGTTTGGAATATTAAGAGACACTTGTCAATATTATTAAACAAATAAAATCAAAATCAATATGAAAAACTACTTAATTACCCTTAAAGCTAACTTTACCATGAGGACATTTTTGGTAAATCAAAATTTTCAAGAAACCTTAAAACATATTCACACTTTTATAATAGGTATAGATAAATGGTTTGATGAAAATGCCTTGATATGAAATATCGACTTTCTTTAAAATAGGGCGACAAGAGTTCATCAAATAGTACTTTTGTTAAATCAAGATCCAAAATAATGATAGTTCACTACAAGAAAAACTAGTTTATCTATGGAAAAATCTGTAGGTAAGTATTAAGAAAATTGTTAAGTGTAGGAAAATCTTTGTAGGTAAAATATTTACCTACAGAATCTAAAACTGTTGGTAAATACCAACAGAAAATCTGTCAGTAATTGAAAAATTGTCGATAATCTGTCGGTAATTTGTCGGTATTATTTGAGGAAAAATGATATTTTTTATTCTGTGTGTATTTTGTAGGTAATTATAAAATTTAGTGACCAAATTATTTTTGTCTGTAAATACTATCAGTAAATTGGAATTTTCTTGTAGTGGTTATCAATTTGGTAAACCAAAAAAAAAAACTCTAGAAATAGACGCACATCATGTAGATTGCGATTTTAAGTTATTTTTATTGCTTCTTTTATGAGGTACTCTTTTTCCTATCAAAGGTTTTTCCCACTGGGTTTTACTTTGATAGGTTTTAAGGAGACCCCTATTTTGAAGTTAGTTGTTTGACTTGTAAGCAGTGCACTACATTTTTATTTTTAATAATATTCGCATTTATTCAAAAATATTGCTAAACAAGACTCAAAGTAATGAAGTCTTTAAGTACTGTAATTATCATAAAACCCAGAAAATAAAGGCGCTTAAATCGATAACCTAATGCGATGTACAATTAAAATAATGAGCATATAAATCTGCCCAATATACTAAAAGAGAAAATAAAGTTGACACATGTCCTCACATCATTAATCTTGGACATTGGTCAACTTCTCATCTTCTCAATTCCACATGCTGGCTTCATATTTATCTATGTGGCAATCCTATGTAAAAAAATAAAGATAACAAATTTAATCGAGATTCTAAAAAATAAAATATAATCCAAAAATAAAGAATTTGCTCTCAATTAGTTTTAAAAAGTCAATGATGATCAAATCTATTCGAAGACATTTTTATTGATAGATACACTATTAGTTCACAATTTATATATATATATATATATATATGGAGGGGATCCTGTAAGACCACCCCCCTAGGTAAGTTCATAAGACCAAATCCACACCATTAAAAACATAATTCAACGGCGAGAATCTAAATGAATCTATACAACTTTACATAAGAAACTATACATAGGAGGGGTAAAATAGTAATCTGTCGAAATAAAATTGGTAACTGAATGCTAAAAATTAGGGACGTGATCTTGAATTGATCACGTCCCATAATCAGTGGAAATCCACCCGCGTCAACCCTTCTTCTTCACCACGACATTCTCTACCACCATTGACATCAAACTCTTAAACCTCGAAAATTATACAATATACATTTGCGGGACGGAAAAAACATACAATATATTTCGTTAATTGTCGAGGTTGTCATCAATTAGAGAAAATGGATTGTACAATGGCAGAAGATCTTCCCTCCAACGCGATTGGTGAATGTTTCCAAGGTAATTTCTTATGATATTCTTGCAAAAATTTTTTAGAGGAATCACTGAAACATCACTGAACGCATAATCGAGCCAATTGTATGTTTTTGTTGGTAATTTGTATGTTTAATATACAACAGATGTATATTTAGTGTACAAACATTGTATACATATTTTACAGTTTTTCAATTTTTGGAATTGTCTGTGCATTGATATTTCTTGTTAGTTTGTATATGTAGTGAACAATGTTAGTATATTTAGTATATAAATCTTGTGTTTGAATATTTATTTCTTAAATATTTACAACTAGTTTGGAGATTGCATATATGTTGTCAACTGTTTTACGTGTATATTTAACATATTTAACTTGTATACATAGTCATGAGTGTTGTATATTTATAATATAAACTTGTCTGTATTGTTATATTAGTTTCCCTAATTCCATTTAGTTAGATTGGATATAAATTCCTCTCAAAAAAAAAAAAAAAATGTATGGTGGTGTATATGAACGTAGTTACTAATAATAATAATATGTATGTATATGGTTGCATATTGTATAAATAATAAATCCATTTTGTTTTTATAATGCTCTGTCTTGTTTAATATAAAACATCATAGAACCAACAAACGATTTCAATGGACGTCAGCGGCTCGAAATCTCACCAGGCTCAACTAAATATTGGATACCAGAGGTAGAACAAGAAAAGATTCCACGAGTGGGCATGTATTTCGCTACATTGGAAACCGGTATAAAATTTTACAAAGAGTATGGAGCAATTAGCGGATTTGACATCGGAAGGAGCACGACAAAGCGGTTCAAGAACGAAGTAATTGGCCCCGCATTATGTTCTTTGCAATAGAAGGCTTCAAACACACAAAAACAACATACCAATTGTATGTTTTTGTTGGTGATTTGTATGTTTAGTATACATATCTTGTATATTCGAGTGTACAAACATTGTATACATAGTTTACATTTTTCATATTGGGAATTGTCTATAGATTGTATATTTCTTGTTAGTTTGTATATGTAGTGTAGAATGTTAGTATATTTAGTATATAGGTCTTGTATTTGTAGATTTATTTCTTGAATTATTTACAACTAGTCTGGAGATTGCATATTTGTTCGCAACTATTTTGCGTGTTTATTTATCATATTTAACTTGTATACAATAGTCATAAGTGTTGTATATTTATAATATAAACTTGCATGTATTTTTATATTAGTTTCCCTAATTCCAGTTTGTTCAAATGAATATAAATTCGTCATTATTTAATTGTATGGTGGTGTATATGAACGTAATTACTAAAAATAATAATGTGTATGAATATGGTTGCATATTGTATACATAATACATCCATTTGGTTTTTATAATGCCATGTCTTCTTTGATGTTAAAAATTACAGAACCAGCAAACAATCTCAATGAACGTCAACGGCTCGAAATCTCCGGGCTCAACTAAATATTGGATACGGAGAGGTAGAACAAGAAAAGATTCCACAGTGGGCATGCATTTCGCTACATTGGAAACGGTGTAAAATTTTACAAAGAGTATGGAGCAATTAGCGGATTTGACATCGAAGGAGCACGACAAAGCGGTTCAAGAACGAAGTAATTCGTTTGCATTATCTTCTTCGCTTGACATTTTATTAACCACGACTCCTGCAATGCAAAAAAAATACACAATCCAGCTATCAAAAACTTTATGCAGCAGCCCTGTTTACATTCCACTTAACATTGTATATTTAACTTATCATATCTGTATACTTAGTATTTGGACCAATCTCCACATAAAAAAAAATTATATTCATATATCAAAACTTTATGCAACTTGCTGTTTAAATTCCATTTAAATATTGTATATTTAACATAACTTATTTGTATACTTGGTATCACCAAAACCCCCACATTAAAAAAAAAAACAAGATTCATATCTCAAAACTTTATATAGCTTCTTGTTTACATTCCATTTAATCTTGTATATTTAATATAACAATCTGTATAAATAATAAACACCACAAACCACATATAAAAAAAAGGCACGATTCGTATATCTGAAAATTATACAATTTTTTGTTTATATTTCACTAAAATGATGTATATTTAACATGACAACTATGTATACTTAGTACACAACATATGTACACATGTCAGATACAAAAAAACAAAAAGAAACCTCTGAGCCACAAAATTTACGGACGTTGGAACCTCGCCCTACAGCTTCTCCACGGAATCGAACACCTTAAACCACCACAACTTGGTCGTGGCAAAGAACCAACGTGAATGTGGAGAGGTCTGATAAAATAACTGAGAAAAAAAATCTTTAGAACAAAAAATGGGCGCCAAAACCGTACCCTATCCTACTCCCTCCTTCAAAAATCGAACAACTTCAACCACCTGGAATCGTTGGTAGAGACGATAACTGAAGGAATTAAAAACATTGAGAGCGACAGTAACTTGAGGGGAGATGACCGATTGGAATTTTGGGGAAAATTGAAAATAGGGTTTATTTGCAATATAGAACACGTTCAAGAAGGAGGGAGAAACCAAAAGGGGTCAGATTTTTCAAAAGACACGATTGGCACCTAATTGGGTTTTTTTCTCCTAAAAATTGGGTAACTGATAAAAGGAAAAATTGTGTTTTTCTAAAAACAAGCAAAAACGTGTATTATATTAAAACTGGATAAATGTAAAAATACAATACTACCCTTATTATCCAACAATAACAAAAAAGTAATCTACACCATTAAAGGATTTAAATCAAGGGCCTATATGAGGTCTTATGGACTAACCTAAAGGGATTGGTCTCATTTGAACCAATCCATATATATATATATATATATATATAGGGATGAGATCCTATGAGACCATAGCTATAGGTAGGAACATGAGACTCAATCCACACCCTTCAACCAAATAAATTGAAAGGCTAGGATTTAATGGAATTTTAGAGTAATTAAAAAATAGTGGGGACCAAATAGGGGTACAATTGGAATGTTAAAATCAGCCAAAATAACTGTCTTCCTAAAATCAAGGAATATAATCTTACCAAATTCACCATCTTCCAGTCCCAACGTGAAGCATCGTCCAGAAACCAGAAAAAAAAAAAACCCACGATCACAAAGAACTTCTCCTCCCATCGTCCGGATATCGAGGCTTCAACATAATCTTCTCCACGATCAAAGCAACGTAGAAAACACGAAATCACGAGAAATCAAACCAACAAAATTCTCGTGATCAAAAACACCAAAAAATCCACGTCAACGGGATCGATATTGCAATGTCACAGACACATGATACCCCCTCCACAAAACAGTCCCAACAAGGTAATATTTGGCACCAATTCATCGAGAAATAATGTGGTTCGAATGCATGTAATGTTGCACAATAAAAAAATTCTCCAAATAATTTTGTACCTATAGCTTTGGAATTATGTGCATATAGCTTTGTAATTATGTGCATATAGCTTTGGAATTCTGTGCATATAGCTTTTCGATTCAGTGCATATAGCTTTGTAATTCTGTGCATATAGCTTTGCAAATCAGAATCGTGTATATTATATGCTTAGAGCATGTGTGTTTAGTTCGTATTAGTGATATCCGTGTATAGTGTTTGAATTTGTGTATTTATTATGGAAATATGTATCACATATAATGTAACACATATAACTTCGTACATATGTGTGTTTAGTTAGTATTCATGAAATGTGTATATAGTGTCTCGAACTGTGTATTTATTGGTAAAAATGTGTATCACCTATAATATATCCAAAATAGCTTCTGTAAGTATGGATTTACACAATACCTTTAAAATCTGTGTAAATAGTATTCAGAATTTGTTGTTTTAATATCAAAATATTGTGTTTTTGCAGATCAAGATCCAGATTACACAGTTCACGTTGGTCAGAGGCTCGAAATCTCACCTGGATCAACTAAATATTGGATCCCAGAGGTTGAACAAGAAAAAATCCCTCGTGCCAACATGCATTTCCGTACATTGGAGGCAGGAATACAATTTTATAAGGATTATGGTTTGTGTAGTGGCTTCGACGTTAGAAGAAGCACTACGAAGAAATTCAAGAACGAGGATATTCGCGTGCAATACGTGGTTTGCAATAGAGAGGGCTACAAGAACTCTAAGAAACCCATACCTGGTGAGGCATCTGAGCATGACGGCAACATCCCAAAACAGGGGACACGAAAGAGAGCCTCGAACCGAGTTGGGTGTAATGCACGCTGTATTTTTGAATACACTAGCACCGGTTCATATAAGGTAAAGACGTTTGAGGAGAGACACACTCATCCGATGACAATTGATAAACACAAGCAATTCTTGAAGGTGAATAGGAACCTAAACTTCGGGCACCAACAATTTATCATAAATTGCACACGGGCAAACATTGGGAGTGCAAAACAACACGAGCTTTATAGAGAAATGGCCGGCGGTTATTCACAGGTTGGGGCGCTCAAAATTGATTTTAAAAATTTCAAACGAGACCTGAAGGCATACATATGCGGTGCAGATGCACAATTGGTGATAGACAAATTCCTTAGGCAGCAAGAGGCAAATCCGGGAATGGTATTCGATTATGACGTTGATCAAGATGAACAACTAACGCGACTCTTTTAGGCGGCACTGTGCGGCTATAATGAACTATGCCGCATTTGGCGATGTGATATCATTTGATGCTACGTACAATACCAACCGGTAATATAAATCACTGCACTAATTTATCTTGCATATTTGTGATTACAATAGTTTACATTTATCCTTATATACCTGTCCATTTAGTTACATAAATCTGGGTAACATGTTATTTTATTACGTTGGTGTGTGTACATATTTAAGTTAATATGAGTACATAATAATGTAATTGTGTACACTTATACTCATAAAAATATTTAGATAGTTATTGAAATCAGATACTCAAAATAGATTTCATACATGTGTATATAATAATGTAATTGTGTACACTTATACTCTTAAAAGTGTTTACATAATTATTAAAATTTGTGTACTAATAATAGATTTCATACGCAGTATAAGATGGTGTTCGCTCCATTCACGGGGGTAGATAACCATCGTAGGTGTGTAACTTTTGCACGGTGGCCTTATTTTGAAAGAGGATGAGGAGTCTTATACGTGGTTGTTGGACGATTTTTAGATGTTGCTAAGGAACCATATTATATAAATGAGACCAAGACCCGCCATGAAGAATGCCATAAAATCCGTCTTTAAGACAAAGAAACACGATTGTGTATGTGGCACATAATGGAGAAAGTCGGTGTCAAAGCCGGCCCCAACTTGTTCAAAGATAAAATTTTCATCAATCGGTTTAAATCAATGGTGTGGGATAACTACATTACAACAAAATGAATTTGAAAAATAGTGGCACGAAATTATGGGTGACTTCAATCTAGCATCACACCCATGGTTCACGGTTATGTATGATATACGACAGAGCTGGATTCCCGCTTATTTTAGAGACGTGCCCATGAGTGGACTTCTGAAAACTACGTCACTCTCAGAAAGCACAAATAGCTGGTTTGGTAATTTTACAAATCCCCAATCAAACTTGGTGGAATTTGTAATGCATTTCGAGAGCGCAATGGAATCCCAACGACATTCTAGTGATAAGTTGAATAATCAGTGCCAAACCTCCTTCCGGATTGCCAGACACCATTGAAAATTGAAAAGCATGCTTCTTTAGTATACACGCACGCCATATTTTATGAAGTGAGCAAGGAAATTAAAAAGTGTGTTACCATTGCTCAGTTATACAGATCAATGACAATACAAACGAGATCTCGTACACAATAAAGGAAGAAAGTGGGGTGTTTCAAGTAACAAAATGCAAGGTAGATGCATCAGCCAAATGTAGTTGCAAATTGTTTGAACAGATGCGACTCTGTGTCGACATATATTTGTAATACTCAAGGATTGCGATGAAATTCGGCTCCATATTTGGCAAAGACGTTGGATGAAAGCAACCTCGTATAATTCTTTAGGTAAGAATGGGCACATGTACCAATTTCCGGGAGGGATAGAGGCTGCAAGAACACTAAACACCCTGTGGGCGGATTTTCACAGCTGCATCGGTCTTGCGCAAGGGGATATTGGGAAATTGTCAAGTCTATCTCGTATCATATCGAACGAGAAAGCTAGCCATTAGAGGAACAACACGAAACTACAATGCCTAGCAAACAATCGATAATGGAAACCTATTGCGGCTCAACCTCACAATTAAACATTTCCGTGCTACCGCCAAAACAAGCCAAGAACAAAGGAAGTGGTAGTCATCAAAAGCAGGATCCAAAGCCAAAGAGAAAAAGCCATAAAAGCAAGCACAAAATGAAAAGAAAATGTGGGACATGTGGTAGGTTGCAACACATAACAACAGGACATGCCCGACCCGCACAAGCACCCCTAAGGCAATTTATGATTTGTTTACATAATTCGAACATAAACATACAATATCTGGAAACTATTTACACATTATCGTCGTGTATTAAACACACATCGTCCTTCAATGACAACATCAAGATCAATAAACGTATGTTTTGGAATTATGTGTTTAAAGATGTAGAATTATGTGATTTTAGTTATGTAATCATGTTTTTTAGTAATAGCATGTTGTTTTTTGTTATTTTGTGCAAGCATGTATATTTGGTTTGGAGTTATGTGTTTTTAGATGTGGAATTATGTGTTTTTAGTTTTTCAATAATGTTTGTTTAGTAATAGCATATTGTTTTTTGTTATTTAGTGCAAGTATATTTTGGTTTGGGATTATGTGTATTTAGATGTAGAATTATGTGTTTTTAGTTTCACAATAATGTTTGTTTAGTAATAGCAGTTTTTTTTTTTTTTTTTGTGCAAGCGTGTGTACTTGTTTTGGGAACGTGTGTATTTAGCAATAGAATAATGTGTGTTTAGTTATATAATAATGTGTATATAGTTTTGGGTTAGGGGATACTTAACTGTACATAATTTTGTGCGTAAGACATACAATGTAATAACTACAATACAATAATAACGTTGTATAACAACATTCGACCATATGTACGTGAAAAATGCAAATTTACATTGATTAAAGAGAAAACACCCCACGCCCCGAACCATTCATATCCACAATTCAAGACCATATAAGTCATATGCAAAATGGCTCCCAAAGACAAAAACACCAACGATAGTAACCTAACTATACAAAAATGATGAGCACGGTTCTCGCATACTACATTGTCTATTTAAAACAAAACTACAATACGATCTTCCCCGTCCAAAACTTTCTCGGGGCTTCTTCCAAACATCTATCCTTTTGCTCATTGCTATGGTGCAAGATTATTGCAAACTAAGTACTTCGTGCGTAAGTTAGACAGTTGGGACGCATTACCCTTCTCCAAACCACAATCCCATCCCTTGGTGCCACCGCCCATGTAGCTCTCCATATGCCTCATGGCATATATACCACAATCAACTTTGTTTGTGGTATCTCTCCAAGGCATGCATAATCTACACGGGGACGACTTCCGGACAACACTAGCCATTTGCGGGCAACCTTTAGTCTCCAAGTAGTTTGCAAACATCCGAACCTGCACAATATACCATGGAAAACAAATTCAACAACTAAGACACATAATTCCACAACTAAAGCACATAATTCCATGACAGTATGCTATCCAAGCCATATAGATGCTGAGTAAAACAAAATTATTTACCAAAACATACAACTAACTGTCCATTAGCATAAACCATATCCCAATATTATATAACTAAACACACAGAATTCTATAACTAAACACACAGAATTCTATAGCTAGGTTCACATGATTCCAAATCAAATATACCTACTCACACATAATTCTATAGCTAAACACACAGAATTTAATAGCTAAACACACAGACTTCTATATCTAAGTTCACATCATCCAAAAGGGGAACTGAGCAAGGAATGCAACACATAAACCATAAACACATTATTACATACCTAAACAAACAGAATTCTATATCTAAGTCCACATGATTCCAAATCAAATATTTATACACACACAAAATTCTATAACTAAACACACATAATTCCATAGCTAAAAACACAGAATTCTATATCTAATTTCACTTCATCCAAAAAGGGCAAACTAAGCAATGAAATGCAACACAAAAACCAAAAAAAAAGCTCACCAACTTGTCCGGCAAGTCTCCATATTTCTCCCGACTGCTTCCACCGACAGACGAGTTGTCGATAATATGGCAGTGAAACCTCTTCACATCAAAGGTCACCAGAAAGATGTGCTCGCTCTTACAAATCGGGAAGAAAAACTCAAACACGCTATACATTAGGGTCTTGGTAATTAACAGAAAAGATTTGAAAAAATAATGAGATTAATTACCATTACTTACCATGTCAAAGTTGTTCAATTTATCGGAGCTCGGGTCACCGAGCTCTGTGTCGAGTCCTTGCACAAACGACTGATACACAGTGTTCTCATCTAAGCCATCCCCCGGACTAACGATCGTGAATAACTACAGCACATATACACAAATATAAAAAAAATAAAACACAGATTTTAAGACTAGAAACACCAAAGAAAACTGAAAACAAGAAAATAAAAATAGGATAAACATACCGTCAAAAAACAAGAAGCAAAAAACATTGGTGTGAATGCTACTCCTCGCCCCTCCATACCATTCAACATCCATGCCCAAAGGTCCAAAATAGAAACATTAATGTAACCTCCGGGACGCATAGTCTCCACAATTTCCCTCGACAAAAGTTTGTCACCGGCGTTAAATACGATGTCATCTCTATATGAAAAAAAAAAAAACAATTACAGCGTAGATAAAACAAATGAAGCTAATTAGTTGGATGGTAAACGAGTCCTTACTTGTTCGACCCAGGATTTTCAAAAAGCCATTTCGCAATCATGTTCTCATTTTGATTTGGCTTCGAGCAGACGTCGATCTGTCTAGTCACAAATGGGAAGAAGATCTGGCGCTTTGCTTTGTCTTCCTAGTAGCTCTACGGGAAAAAACCTTCTTAGATCTTTCTAAGGCAATATCGCGCTGCCCCTTGACCTCCCCAAAGCCACTAGGTTTCACTACACCAACCTCCGTTTCGACATCCTACGAACCCAATAGGAATAATTATGAACTCGTATACACATTGATGAAGTAAATCATAAAAGATGGGGAAAAAATACTTACGGTCTTTGGATTCTCACTCGAGGGCGCGTCATGCCCCCCGGGGACACCAATCTCAGAATCTTCCACCTATAAACCAAAAATATATAAAAATAAAGCTACTTATACACAAAATAACTAAACATAAAACAAAACTAAATAAACATAATTACAACCCTAAATGCACATAATATTTTACTAATTTAAACATACAGTAGCTGGTTTTTCGATCCCCGCTTGCATCACCCAACATTCATTTCCATAACCTGCAAAGCATACAATAGTGTGAACTAAAAAAATACTTAAAAGCAAAACTGATTAATCATACTATATAAGTAATGCAAACATATATAATACCCCAACCTCCACGCTTGCCATACCACCATCTCGCACATCTCCCTCTTCGTTGACACTCTTCTCATAGTGCCGAGACGTGTCAAGAATGTCCTCCCATCTACCAACATTGGTATCTTGAGTCAAGCCAATAGAAAAGCTTGGTGCCTCATCACACCATTTCTTGAATTCATCTCTCTTCAGAAATGCACTTTCGATTGCCTCAATTGCAGCAATATTCTCCGCCTTGCTCCAAAAGGCTTCATTCTCGTTGACTTCGGTCCCTTCCATACCATCGTCCGAACGGCGAACCCCACCGTGTAATGCGGTTGAGCATAAAAACCCTTCGCAACGTTCCCAACCATGGCAAATTGCGTCCTCGACCAAGTCCTTTGGAGCAGACTGAAGAATAGATATAATCTCGACAACATCGGAGGACAAACATTTTAATCTGTCAAGTAATCGACCAGTAATCCCCTGCACATCAAAAATATGTGTATAAAATCAGTGAGTGTATATGCACATAATCACTAACCTGAATGTACATAATTATAATATACATAATTTAAACACTAATTATACATAATTCAAACACTAAATGCACATAATATAAACTTGAATACACATAATCACTAACATGAGTGTACATAAATAGAATACACATAATTTATACACTAATTACACATATTTGAAACACTAAATGCACATAATATAAAACAAACTACACATAATTATCGGATACACGAAATCACTAACTTTGAATGTACATAATTAGAATACACATATTTAAACACTAATGGCACATATTTGAAACACTAAATGCACATAATATACACCTAAATGAACATAGTCACTAACTGAATGTGCACAAATAGGATATACATAATTTAACACTAATTACACATATTTGAAACACTAAATGCACATAATTCTAAAACTAGATACACAAAATTATCTTCCGAATGCACATAACATAAAACTAAGATACACATGCGGATGAACAACCTTCGCATCGGCCGGGATGACGAGGTCCCCCGACCAGAAAAGCATCCTTCTCCTTCCAAGCCAAATTCGGTGCGGCTCGGTTTGTGCTTCCCCATCAAACGGGGCTCGATAAGCCCATCCCAAACCCACCAAGGTCGATTTCCTTGTTGTTCCTTTCCTTTAGTTTGTCCCCGCTCCAAGCCGACACGATGGGGACTGTCCTTGGAACACTACGCCTCACGCACTTAACTCTGTCAACGTAAAATACCTGTGCAATTCAATAGATTACATCAAAAAAGAACATACTCCAAAAAAATCAAAAAAACAAAAAACAATTGTGGGAAATAATACCGCCAAAAACAAGCAGGGCCCATTAAATTCGGTGTTATCTTAGGCGACCAGGCAGCTCTCTTTTCAACCAATGTAGTCGGTGTATGCTCACACCATGCTAAGTTCCCGACATTTCGACGTCTACCAGGCTTTTAAGCAAGTGGGGATACACGTATGCAGTTGAAAAATTACCAATGATAAGGTACTCGACCAATATCAAGAACAACCTTCTAAACCAATCACCGCCATCCACAAAACTCAGCATTTTATCAGCCACTTGCTTCGGTGTTACCTTGTAATCCTCCCTACCGAACATAGCAGGCCATCCAGTGTACAAATCGCAAGTCTCCGATTTTGTTTTCTTCATTATTGGTTCTTTGCCCATTGGGGAACCCCAATACTCTCTGCACATCATTCGCTTCAATGCGAATGCGCCTCATACTATCCAACAACAACTCTGAGCTAGCCGGGTTAAAATTTGCAACTAGCCAATACATTAGCTGAGATGGGAAGTCAACAATTGAAAGGGAAAGCAGACTTCCAAATCCCATATCAACAATGGCATCAACGAGCCGGGAAAGATTTGCAAGCGCATTCACCAACACCCTTGGGTTCGACCTAGTCGATAATGTCGTATATAAATTCTTTTTCCTCTTCCCCCGACCATCGCCTTCGTCCCCACTCCCCGCAGCCCTTTTCCCCTTGTTTTTTGCCATTTAATTGGTAAAACAAGACCTACATAAAAAATAGAACCAATTATTTACCAAAACATACAACTAACTGTCCATTAGCATAAACCATATACACAATATTGTATAACTAAACACACATAATTATATAGCTACACACACGAATTCTATAGCTAAGTTCACATGATTCCAAATCAAATATACCAACTCACATGCAATTCTATAACTAAACACACATGAATTCTATAGCTAAAACACAGCAATTCTATATCTAAGTTCACATCATCCAAAAGGAAACGAGCAGGAAATGCAACACATAAACCATAACCACATTATTATATACCTAAACACACGTAATTCTATATCTAAGTTCACATGATTCCAAATCAAATATACATGCCCCCACCAATTATATCTCATTCAACAATCCCCCAAAATTAAAACCCACATAAAATAGAACACACAGAATTCTATAGCTAAACACACATAATTCTATATCTGAGTTCACATGATTCCGAATCAAATATACCTGCACATACAGAATTCTAAAACTAAACACACAGACTTCTATAGCTAAATACACAGAATTCTATATCTAATTCCACATCATCCAAGAGGGCAAACTGAGCAGGAAATGCAACACATAAGCCATAAATCACATTATTATATATCTAAACACACAGAATTCTAAATCTAAGTTCACATGATTCAAAACACTAATTACACATATTTCAAACACTAGGTCGAACTCATGTTCTTAAACCTAGAAGTTTATTCCCTAAAATTAAACAAATAAGAACAATAGAAATTAATAATAGAAACCCAAATTGGAACCCTAGTATCAACAAACACAAAAATAAAAAAGGAAATAAAAATCACAGATAACTTACAATTTTTTGTGCGATAACCGTGATGGAAATAGGAGGTGATTCGTGCCAGTTGCAGATTGAACCCTACCGTGTTGAATATATGAAGAAAAATCGAACCGATTCAATTATCCTTTGAAGAACTGAACGAGCGGGACGGTGTGGTGGAGAGAGAGAGCGAGATGAAGACACCTATTCGACCGGTGTTGTGGTGGAAAGATGAATATGCCTATTCAAGTGAATTCGAGAATTAGGAGACGATGGATTAAAGCGAGATGAAGAGAGAAAGGAATCGGTGTCGTGGTGGAGAGGTGGAGAAAATCGCGGGATATGAATAAGAAACGATAGACTTACCAAATTCAAAAATTAAGGGTTTACAATTATATCTTTGGAATAAAAAGACATATTACTTTCCTACCCTTGTTTGCCACTACCATGACTAAAATAGATGGGTAAAATCGGGCCATTGGATATTAAATCAAATGGTGTAGATGTGGTATCATGTTCTTACCTAAAGGCCGTGGTCTCATTTGATCATATCCCTATATATATATATATATATATATATATATATATGGGGAGGATCAAGTGAGACCATGTCTCTAGGTGAGACACAATGGACTAATCTCAACCATCCTCCACTATTAATCAATGGGTATGATTTAATGGATAAAAAATATATTAAAATATTAATTTAATCAATATAAGGGTAGTAGGGTAAAATAACATAACAAGTTAGTTACAAAAATAGAATCAAATCTATTTCTCTCTCATACATCTCCTTTTCCCCAATCTCACGTCTCTCTTTCTCTCTCTCATTCCTCCATTAACGCAAATAAAGAAAACTGTAAAGAACTCGAAAATTACAGAGAAAAACACGAAAAATCGGTGCAATATTACAGATAAATAACGAACAGTGAGTTCGAAAACTAAATATGCAACAAAACTCAACTAAATATGCATTATCTGAAAACTATCTATGCAGCGTAAAAAAACTAATATGTAGTACAGTATAACCAACTATGCAAGATGTCATAAATTATGCAACAAAATCAACTAACTATGTATTATCTAGAAACTATCTATGCATTGTGGAATAACTAAATATGCAAAGACATTATGTAACATCTCATTTTTATAATTTCCAAAAGCAAAGATCCCATTTTCATAACTAAATATACATTATATTGAACCTATTTATGCGAGTGTAGTGTAACTACATATGCGACGTTATATTCAATTATGTCTTGTTTTCATAAAACAAAGTGCAACAAAATAACTAAATATGCATTATTTGATGTCTAATTATGC
The DNA here is from genome assembly GCA_016081115.2 of Rehmannia glutinosa. Classification (NCBI taxonomy): domain Eukaryota; kingdom Viridiplantae; phylum Streptophyta; class Magnoliopsida; order Lamiales; family Orobanchaceae; genus Rehmannia; species Rehmannia glutinosa. The sequence goes on from JABTTQ020003033.1 coordinate 82,145, forward strand.
AAAGAGAAGAACCCTAACTATGTCAGTAAAATAAAAATATTTGGAAAGAAAACATGTTCCTTAAATTCCGCCACAAAATCCGCATGTCTATTTCAACCCTTAAAATCATTTGGGACCACTAATTTGAACCATAAAATCATTTGGGACCACTAATTTGAATTACAAAATTACAATCTTACCCTTAAAATCAGCAAAAATTAGGAAATAATTAAAAAACTGAATTAATCACATCCCTTCATTTTTTAAGATCAATGGGTAAGATGAGTCCACACTCTCACCTAGGGAGGGTGGTCTCATTTGAACCAAATCCTATATATATATATATATATATTTGAATTTAAAAGATAACAAATGGTCAAAAAATCAAGGATTTTATCTGTACTATCTTTTAAATTTGTGACACTAAAATTTTGTATTTGGACAAACCCCGTATAACACTAGAATATTATTCTAGTAAATCAATAGAAGCGTGCGCGTTAATGGGAAATACTAAAGTATTATAACGAGGAAATATAGGAATAGCATAAATATTTTAAAACCCTAATTCAAAATTCAATACTTAATCAATTAAATTAAACTCAGTCCTAGTTCAATTGAATTTGAGTAAAATTTTAATCTAATCAATTTTTTTGAGTTTTGAATTCGTATTCTAATCAATCCCCAAAAGAAAAAAAATTGACAGTAAAACTTTAAAACAAGAATTGGGCAGGGCAGGTTTGAATCAAGTTCAAATCAATCCAAAAATAAAAAAATTGACGATAAAACTTTAAACTATGAATTGGGCAGGGGCGACACGAACGCAAGCCCGGTAACCGATCTAGGCCATGGGCCTTTTTGATCTCCCATTGACCCCGTCCAGGTAAGTATGTTTCATTATAACACCAAGTCCTTAATTATATATGTTACTTCTCTACAATCATTTATACTGTTTAATTAATGTGGGAAAACTTTACTCACTGATATGCACATAACTGAACTTACTTAAGTGCCTTCGCCTATAAGACAAAATAGATGGTGAGCCTTATCTGTCAAAACCCTTTAATTCATCCTTGTGCAAATATCAGCAGTTTCCCGTAATAAACTAGACAAAAACTTCTGTCAGATCGTCTGACGGGTCAAAAGCCATCAGACGGATCCAACCCAAATTCAAATAATTCAATATTAGCCGCATGCAAAAATCCCGCACGTCATTAACAGCATCATGATGCCTCCTATAGGCATGGGCCTTGGGGGTGGGCCCCTACTACTTTCAATTTGAGAAAGTGCTGATTGTTGCATTAATTATGTGACTTCTTTTTTCAAGTTTTACCCATTTATGTGGGTGGTTATTTATCTTGTTCATTTTATATATGATTTAGATAAAATAATTTAGTTTAGTCATGTCAATGTATTTCTAAACACACATATTTTAAATATTTTCACTAAGATCCTGAAAATATAAGTGTTATTTTTTTTCGAAATATTATTGTAGTTTTCCAAAAACGTATTAGTCGTCCTTCTAAAACGTATTAGCAGTTCTTCTGAAATGTATTAGTAGTTCCCTGAAGAGTATTTTAGTATTTCTCATGAATATACTCCCAAAATGTATTAGCAGTCCCTCAAATAAGCATTAGTAGTTCCTCGAAAAAGTATTAGTAGTTCCGTGGAGAGTATTTTAGTAATTTCCCTGAATATAATTAAATTTTTCTCCCGAAATGTATTAACAGTCCTTCTGAAAAGTATTAGTTGTCCTTCTAAAAAGTATTAGCAGTTCTTCTGAAATGTATTAGTAGTTCCCGAAGAGTATTTTAGTATTTCTCATGAATATACTCCCGAAATGTATTAGCAGTCCCTCAAAAAAGTATTAGTAGTTCCTTAAAAAAGTATTAGTAGTTCCCTGGAGAGTACTTTAGTAGTTTCCTGAATATAATTAAATTTTTCTCCGAAATGTATTAATTTCCCGAAAAGTATTAGCCGTCCTTCTAAAAAGTATTAGCAGTTCTTCTGAAATGTATTAATAGTTCCCTGAAGAGTATTTAAGTATTTCTAATGAATATAATTAACATTTTCTCCCGAAAAGTATTAGAAGTCATTCGGAAAAGTATTAGTAGTCCCTCGAAAAAGTATTAGTAGTTCCTGATGGTGTTTCATTAGTTCTAAACGTATTAGTTTTTTTCTATCAAAAGTATTAGTAGTCCCAATGAAACGTATTAGTAATTCCCATGAAAAATATTAGTTTTGTCCCCTGAAATGTTTTTAGAAATTTCCCGGAATAGTATTAGTTTTTCCGATAAAAAGTATTAGTAGCCTCCCTGAAATGTATTAGTTGTTACTCATCTCCAAAGTCCAATCTCCAATTCCAAAACCCAGAAGAATACAACCAACAATAAGCATCCAGCAGCACGAGCGAAGCCATTGATCAAAGCCCTCAATGGCTTATTCAAAATCACAAAAAGAAGAACACCATCGTAAACTTAAAATGCATATTAATAAACTAAAATATACCGATCAGAAAAAAAAAACTAAAATATGCATGGTGAAAAATTCCCCTGTTTTTTTTTGGCATTATTTTCCTCTGTATGCATTTATACATGTACACCTGAAATTTCGACATCATAACCGAAAATAAGACCACCCATGGATGCAATAACGCAGGTGACTATGGCATAAGGAGTTAAGTTGCATGTATATTCTTTTTCATCGCCCGGACCAGGGACCACCACCCTCCATCGTTGTCTTCTTCAACAACTTATTAAACAGAAAGACTAGAATGAGTGAATAGAAAGAGAATGATTGGAGAAAGTGAGAGGAAACAACACACATAAAGGAGAAAAGACCAAGGAGGCTGGAATATTTCTTTTAAAGATTCGGGTTGGGTTTGGGGGATCCGTCTAACGGACTTAGATCCGTTAGACCATCTGACAGGAGACTAGCTCAATATACTAAACTCCACGAATATCACAATTTATAAAGAAAATTAAAATGGCCCAACATTTTAATATTAGTAGGATAAGACATGTCAATTCGTACTTGTGTAGAAAAAAATATATATGTATCGTAAAATACATAGTAAATGAAATAAAAATAAAATAAAAGGAACAAGAAATAAGAAAAATAAATTATTATAAACTTGTAATATATTTATAAGCATTTTTTTAATAAGTTTGTAGTATTGGTTGGAGGGAAGGGAATAAATTTCAAAGAAATTGAAAGATACTGTGGTTCGAACCGGTCAACGCCTTATAAAGGATGAGTGATACCACTTGAGCTACAAGCTAGTGATATATTAACTTGAATATTATTTTATAATTCGAGCATATCATTTATGAAAAAATTATTATCAAAGTATATATGTTAGATATAATATTAAGTTCATAAAAATTTGACATTATCATCTATTATATATATATATATCAAATAATTAAAACATAAAAATATTAGGCGGGCGTGTTGGATACCCATGGGGTGGAAGTGATATGCATACCGCTCGCTTGCGCTATGGGCCGACCCAAACATGTCGTGCCAGGCAGGTCGGGGCAAACTTGCCATGCCTACAACCAATATATATACCATTCTACCTTATGAATACCCAAATTCAATATTGTCGAAGCCACAAACTACCTTATGTCTTCCCAACTAGGCTCGATATTTCTCTAGTTGTGGGCTAAAACCCTTAAATCGTCATATTTCGGAATATACACATCCTACGATCTACTTTGCCCCTTAGACACTGATCGATCTGTCCTCCGGTGGTGGGATTAGGATCAGGAAGTGCATCTATACACTACAAGTGAGCCTTTTTTTATTAAAACAAAATACTTTATTTTTCCAAGGGGAGCGCTATTAACACCCCCAAAACCTATTAATAAACCCCTCCTCTTTAATTATAAAAATCCATTAATTAAAAAAACCAAAATGCCCTTAGTGTTCTACCTAATTTATAAATACACATATCAAATTTCTAAATGTACCCATCTTTTTAATACATATGATCTTCATTTTGCAAAGAACAATGTGTTAAATACACCTAATTCTCTTTGCACCAGAGATTACAGTACAAAACATGTCTGACACAACATAGATTAGGTGCTTACTTACAGGGTTTCATATCCATGAAATTATTGATGTACCTAGATCTTTTAATCAGAGTCGGTCCTAAGTTTCAAGGGGCCTGAAGCAAAGGAAAAAAGAGGCCCTATGGTTTACATAAAAAAAACTTAAAAATGACAAGATCAATGTAATAAATATAATTTCATCGTTTTAATATACGTAAAATAAAACATGTAATAACAAATATATCATACTCCAATTTTAATATTTCGATCTTATTAAAACAAATCAGGAGAAAAAATTGTTCAATATAATTCAAAAAGAAAAAAGACAAGAACAAAACTACTTATAAATTAGTCATGATAAATCCACTCATTGTTTTTGAACACTGTTTTGAATATATGACATAAGGTTGAATAAATTGGGCATCGTTTTTCATTTTTGCGAAGAGGAAAAACTAAAAAAGAGAATAGTTCCAACGGAGAAGTTAAACACAAACACCACTCGACCAACTTGCGTTCTCATAGATTTGTGTCACTCTTTACTTTTTATTACATATATATATATGTATATATATATATATATATATTAAAAAAAAAAAATCTTCGGGGCTCTTGTCGGGGGACCGGTGTTCGGCGGCACCACCTGCACCGCCCCAGCTTTAATATTGCAGTCCACAATCTTGTAAAGTTAGTGTCTAGTAATTGTGAAGGGTCCGAGCTATCATTCGAACTTATTTGTATTCTTGATTTACTATACACGATGAATTCGTTTTCCTAAAAACATTCTCGTGGCACCAGCAATATATATTCCTTTTGCAGAAATAATTAATGTTTAATTGGAGATCGAAATGGTAATCAGGAATTATTGAGTGTGTTAGGTAAACAAGTTACTTCTGAAAAAAGGGGATAGGGTGTATTAATTAAAAAGAAAGACTGTATTAATTAATAAGTTTTGGGGGTGTTAATAGCGCTCCCGATTTTCCAAATTGAGGGGAGGGGGCGGCGCCAAAATTTTGGGCATACTTGTATCACTTAATTATATGGTCATTCATAGAAAATCTTTAATATTATTAAACTGACAGTTGTGTAATACTCATGCAAAAACTATGATTGCACTGTTACTTCCTTCCTATAAGGAGGAAAATTTCTAATTCAACTTAATTGGATAATACCTAATTAATTAGTTGCATATATATATATATATATATAATACTCAATTAAAACGCATGCGTCGAGTATTCACGTAGACAGACAAATTCAGAAAGTAAAAAGTCCTCGACGATTATACTAAAAGTGACAATCAAGGATTGAAGAAGACAGCCTGATATACAGATGTTAATTTCCTTTTATTATTTTCAAATATTAATTGAGTTACTGTGTTAATTAACAATCCCAACTGTGTCTATGGTATGATATGACGAAACATTTATTTAAAATTAGCCAACGGCCACTATATAATCCCCTAATCCAAGTCCTTAAAATCACAAAATCAAGACCCGTTGATATATTTTTTTTTTCAGTTTCGAAAATGATTTCAAAAAAGTTTATTCTGATTATACTTCTTTTGTCTGGTCTTGTTTGGAGCAGTAGTGCAAGAAAGCTTTCTGGCTCAGAAGGATCTTTGGACAATGAAAAGACCTTTTCTGGCAGTGGTGGCGGTTGTATTGGCAGTTGGTGTTGGTCTTGGGGTTACGGTTCTGGCGGTGGAAGTGGTTCCGGTGGAGGTGGTTCTGGCGGTGGAAGTGGTTCCAGCGGTGGAAGTGGTTCGGTGGAGGTTCATCTGGCAAGGGTTCGGGTTCCGGCGGAGGAGGGGCTTAAATCGATGGTGGTTGACCGTAACGGAGGTGGTGGTGGAATATTAATTCCTTGATATATATTTAGGCTTTTCTGCCACTCCAGGCTCTCTCAATATATTCCTACCTAAATAAGATTTTACTATATGGGGCCTGCATGTTTTTATCTATTTCAATTTGTACCAGTTTGTCTTTACATGGAATGAACTTTATTTGTTTATGAAATGGTCTATAGTCCTTTATCTAAACAGAAGATTTATAGATCTAATCATTTATCATTTAGATCTGATTATATTGTTAAAACAATAGAAGAATCTATACCCTTAAAAGAGGGTTATGATAATTTTAATTTATTATCTAAAAAATTAATAGAACTTCATAAAGTTCAAGTATAAATATATGCATTTAGGCATGATCCGAGATAGGCTTAAAGCCTTTAACAAGATTAGGTTTAAATTTTAGTAAAAATTTATATTTAACTTATATATCTTAAGAACTAATTATTTTTTATGGGAAAAACATAAAATTCCTTGAAAATTTTAATAGTCGCGAATTTCATCTTCCCATACCTAAACAATGTATCATTTACTCCAACCAAAAATAATATTATCTCACAATTTAGAGTGTGTGATAGATGATAAATTTATTATAGTGTGGATATTCTCAACCAATAGTGAAGTTTAAAAAATGTATTTTGTCACGTTATTTATTTTGAATAAAATACTATTAAATATTTTTTATTTATTTTTTTCTTCATTTTTCGTATATTTATACTTTTTTTCTTTTTTGATGTATTTAATTATTTAGAAAATTAAAGAAAGATATTATAAATGTGTATTTTACATAGCACTCAACTTTAAATGGCTAAAATTCTCTCATATGAAGTCTTTTATATATGCTTATGACATATGGTTGGAAAGCTCTCGATATCTAGTGTAAAATAAAATAAATATTATCTAAAAATTAAAATTATTTTAAAAATTAAAATTGAAATAAATCATATAAGAAAGGTTTGGAATATTAAGAGACACTTGTCAATATTATTAAACAAATAAAATCAAAATCAATATGAAAACTACTTAATTACCCTTAAAGCTAACTTTACCATGAGGACATTTTTGGTAAATCAAAATTTTCAAGAAACCTTAAAACATATTCACACTTTTATAATAGGTATAGATAAATGGTTTGATGAAAATGCCTTGATATGAAATATCGACTTTCTTTAAAAAATAGGCGACAAGAGTTCATCAAATAGTACTTTTGTTAAATCAAGATCCAAAATAATGATAGTTCGCTACAAGAAAAACTAGTTTATCTATGGAAAAATCAGTAGGTAAGTATTAAGAAAATTGTTAAGTATAGGAAAATCTTTGTAGGTAAAATATTTACCTACGTAATCTAAAATTGTTGGTAAATACCAACAGAAAATCTGTCAGTAATTGAAAAATTGTCGATAATCTGTCGGTAATTTGTCGGTATTATTTGAGGAAAAATGATATTTTTTATTCTGTGTGTATTTTGTAGGTAATTATAAAATTTAGTGACCAAATTATTTTTGTCTGTAAATACTATCAGTAAATTGGAATTTTCTTGTAGTGGTTATCAATTTGGTAAACCAAAAAAAAACTCTAGAAATAGACGCACATCATGTAGATTGCGATTTTAAGTTATTTTTATTGCTTCTTTTATGAGGTACTCTTTTTCCTATCAAAGGTTTTTCCCACTAGGTTTTACTTTGATAGGTTTTAAGGAGACCCCTATTTTGAAGTTAGTTGCTTGACTTGTAAGCAGTGCACTACATTTTTATTTTTAATAATATTTCGCATTTATTCAAAAATATTGCTAAACAAGACTCAAAGTAATGAAGTCTTTAAGTAGTGTAATTATCATAAAACCCAGAAAATAAAGGCGCTTAAATCGATAACCTAATGCGATGTACAATTAAAATAATGAGCATATAAATCTGCCCAATATACTAAAAGAGAAAATAAAGTTGACACATGTCCTCACATCATTAATCTTGGACATTGGTCAACTTCTCATCTTCTCAATTCCACATGCTGGCTTCATATTTATCTATGTGGCAATCCTATGTAAAAAAATAAAGATAACAAATTTAATCGAGATTCTAAAAAATAAAATATAATCCAAAAATAAAGAATTTGCTCTCAATTAGTTTAAAAAAGTCAATGATGATCAAATCTATTCGAAGACATTTTTATTGATAGATACACTATTAGTTCACAATTTATATATATATATATATATATATGGAGGGGATCCTGTAAGACCACCCCCCTAGGTAAGTTCATAAGACCAAATCCACACCATTAAAAACATAAATCAACGGCTAGAATCTAAATGAATCTATACAACTTTACATAAGAAACTATACATAGGAGGGGGTAAAATAGTAATCTGTCGAAATAAAATTGGTAACCGAATGCTAAAAATTAGGGACGTGATCTTGAATTGATCACGTCCCATAATCAGTGGAAATCCACCCGCGTCAACCCTTCTTCTTCACCACGACATTCTCTACCACCATTGACATCAAACTCTTAAACCTCGAAAATTATACAATATACATTTGCAGACGGGAAAAAACATACAATATATTTCGTTAATTGTCGAGGTTGTCATCAATTAGAGAAAATGGATTGTACAATGGCAGAAGATCTTCCCTCCAACGCGATTGGTGAATGTTTCCAAGGTAATTTCTTATGATATACTTGCAAAAAAAATTTGGAGGAATCACTGAAACATCACTGAACGCATAATCGAGCCAATTGTATGTTTTTGTTGGTAATTTGTATGTTTAATATACAACAGATGTATATTTAGTGTACAAACATTGTATACATATTTTACAGTTTTTCAAATTTTGGAATTGTCTGTGCATTGATATTTCTTGTTAGTTTGTATATGTAGTGAACAATGTTAGTATATTTGGTATATAAATCTTGTGTTTGAATATTTATTTCTTAAATATTTACAACTAGTTTGGAGATTGCATATATGTTGTCAATCTGTTTTTACGTGTATATTTAACATATTTAACTTGTATACATAGTCATGAGTGTTGTATATTTATAATATAAACTTGTCTGTATTGTTATATTAGTTTCCCTAATTCCATTTAGTTAGATTGGATATAAATTCCTCTCAAAAAAAAAAAAATGTATGGTGGTGTATATGAACGTAGTTACTAATAATAATAATATGTATGTATATGGTTGCATATTGTATAAATAATAAATCCATTTTGTTTTTATAATGCTCTGTCTTGTTTAATATAAAACATCATAGAACCAACAAACGATTTCAATGGACGTCAGCGGCTCGAAATCTCACCAGGCTCAACTAAATATTGGATACCAGAAGTAGAACAAGAAAAGATTCCACGAGTGGTTGGGGCGGTGGAAGTGGTTGTGTTGGCAGTTGGTGTTGGTTTTGGGGTTCCGGTGGAGGTGGTTCCGGCAGTGGAAGTGGTTCCGGTGGAGGTTCATCTCGCAAGGGTTCGGGTTCCGGCGGAGGAGGGGCTTAAATCGGTGGTGGTGGACCGTAACGGAGGTGGTGGTGGAATATTAAGCTAATTGACATATATTTAGGCTTTTCTGCTACTCCAGGCTCTCTCAATAATATTCCTACCTAAATAAATAAGATTTTACTACATAGGTAGGGCCTGTTTTTATCCATTTCAATTTGTTAATGAAAAGTTAATAGCTCTTCAAGTATTAATTTCTTGTTTTTCCAGTGTGCTTTACATGGAATGAAATTTATTTAATTTGAAATGAAATTTGTTTAATTTGGGATGACTTTTAATCATAAAAAATACGTGACAAACTTGGGGCGCCATTGGGCACAAAACAATTTTATTTTTGTTACGCTAGTAAAATAAATTACTCTAACATGCCATTGCTTATTAATTTTTAAGTTAGAATTTATATGCTTTTTCGTTAGTTTTTATATCCAGCTCGCACCATTTTTGTGTATCGACATACCCCGATATATAAATTCTGGCTATGCCACTATATATATATATATATATATATATAGGGGGAGGATCAAGTGAGACCATGTGTCTAGGTGTGACACTATGGACTAATCTCAATCATCCTCCACTATTAATCAATGGGTGTGATTTAATGGATAAAAATTATATTAAAATGTTAATTAACATAAGGGTAATAGGGTAAAATAACATAACAAGGTAGGAATCAAATCTCTTTCTCTCTCATGCATCTCTCATCTCACCTCTCTCTCTCTCTCTCTCTCTCTCTCTCTCAATTCCACCATTAACGCAAATTTGAAGAACTCGAACTGTGAAAAATAAAACAGTGAAGAAGATGCGCTTATGTACGAATCATGATGCATGATGAATCATCAGTCGTGGAAAAAACTCTACACAACAACATCAATGGTGTAGACATCGATGGAGAACTCGAAACTATCCATTGACATCAACTCTTAAAAAACTGTAATTTTCACGAATAAGACGATGCATAGATACTTATGAAATGATGTATAAATACTTATTAAACGATGCATATATCTGTAGGATATCATATATCTGTAGAATAAGACGATGCATAGATACTTATGAAACGATGCATATATCTTGTAGGATATTATATATTTGAAAATATGCAACAAAAATAAACTAAATATGCATTATCTGAAAACTATCTATGCAGTGTAAAAAAATTAATATGTAGTCACTACAAGAAAAATAGGAATACACATCACCAAAACGACATCATTTTCCTCATTGTTGTGTTGTCTAATATGTTTTCACATCGGTTATTGACAAAACATATGTCTATTAGCGGAGATTTACAGTCATAGACATCGGTTATTCTGTACCGATGTCCCAAACGATGTGTAATTACATAAAAGACATCGTTTGCTGCGACAGTTTGTTTGACGATGTCTATTTGTCCTTTAACATCAGACATTAGAGAACGTTTTTCTTAACCGATGTTGAAACTTGAATTTTTTTTTTAATAAATTAAATTTGCTGTTCTATTTTTGGTTCCCAAACAACTTAACAAACGTTTTTAAGTCAAAAAAAAATTTGAAAAACGTTTTCTCATTCATTTAATTAATACAAAATAAAAATAAACTTATGGGATTAATTAACAAATAATTAACTGCAAATTTAAGACTTAAGAGCTAGTTAAACACGTACAGTTAGAGCTGGCAATGGGTTGGGCCAGGCCAGGCCGGCCCGAGCCCATTGGGCTTCTGCCAAATTTTGATGGGACCTTGGCTTTGGTTTCTCGGACCGCGAAAATGTTTGGCCCACTAGCCCATGCATAAACCCTATGTACAAATTTTCGGCCGGCCCAAAAAAGTCGGGCAAAAGCGGGTCTCGGGCCATACCAAATATGTCCGACCATTTAAAATATAATTTTTATTATTAAAAATTGAATAACGATTTTATTAATTACAAAACCTTTTAAAATTATATTATAGAAAAATCAAAACTAACTTAAAAGTTAAAACATGGATTGAACATTATACAACTTGCATTTTCCACCCCAATACTCTCACGTCTCCCGCTTTACGCCTCAATCTCTCGTGCTCCTCGACGGTGACTAGAGAAGGGCAAAAGCCCTAATTTCATCCGCTTCCGCCGATCGGAAAAGCCTCAATTTGTCGTCGGCCACCGTTGCTTTTTTACGTGGAAATTCTCATTCATAGGTAAAATCTCAAATCTCAAATTTCAAATCTCAAATTGGCAACGTGGAAATGTGGTGATATTGTGGATTTTTCCGGTTCGTTGGTAAATTTGTTTTGAACTTTAAGGTTTGAATTAGAGTCTATTTTGGGGTCCCTAACGCTACAAGAAAGTGTTGGGCATCCACCATAAAATGAAGATAGGAAAGTCAAAGAAATGGGGCTAAAAGCTAAGGTGTCTTGTGTGGAAAATAAGAAAAGTTGGCCATTTCTTTGACAAAGCAAATGTCTTTGGTGACTTTCCATGGGATAATGAAACATGTGCTTGATATATTTGAATGGTTTCTTGAAACCTTATGCTAATTTTCTCTATAAATAGAGAGGTGAAGAGCAGATGCAAAGCCATGGCAAGCAAGTAATGAGCTTGGCCATCCAACCGGTGGAGAGAAAAGATGAGTGTACACATCCTGGGGGAGATCAATTTGGGTGAGTCAAATTGTGATAGGTGCGGGAAACACTCGGGGTATTTTTTTCTCGGGTAACACAAAGGGGTTGGGGAGAGTATTCTTTGATAGCTAATAAAGTGGTTGTACGAGTCTTTTATTCTGGGTTTGGTCCATAAAACTCAAGGGGTGTATTTTTCTTGTACCGGGAAATTCTTTATTAGTAAAGAACGGAAACTCTCGTGGACGAGGCGGGTTTTGCCGAACCACGTAAAATCATTGGTACATTTTATTTTTTGTCGGTGTCATTTATTTTTTGCCATCATCTTGTTGGTGTGATTTGTCGGGTATTCCGGATAAATCAAATCTCGACCACGACACGCCTCCTCCGCGCCCAACAAGTGGTATCGAGCTACTTGGTAAGTCGGGCAAGGTAGAAAATTGAGATTTGAATTTTTCCGGTGGACACCGTGGGATGACAAATCCATTCAAGGTGCAACAATTTGACGGCAAAGGGAATTTCACTCCTTGGCAATAAAGGGTGAAGGATCTCCTAGTTCAACGGGACTGGCAATGGCGTTGAAGGAAAAAGGGGGAAAATTGATGATATGAAAGGTGCACAAAGTGGGCAAATCTAGATCAATCGGGAAAGTTGGTGTAAAGGTTGAGGAAGAAGATAAAACCCTTTTACTTCTTGCCTCTATCCCGGATTCATATGATAGTCTGGTGACGATGTTGCAGTACGGAAAAAGACACACTGGGCTTGGAGCATATATAAAAGCATCGTTGTTGTCCCATAAAAAAAAAGGCAAACCAGGAGGAGGGACATGGATATGCTTTGGTTGCTCGGGAAATGAATCGGTAACGGGAGAAATTCTGGTGGTGGATCTGTAATCAGCAGGTCAGATTCAAGGACCAGGGAAAGGGTGTTGTATGCTATCGTTATCACGAGAAGGATCACGTCAAAAGAAATTGTCCTCGGAGAAATAAGGATGATGAAGGTGACGGTGGCGGTGGTGATACGGTGATAGCTGCGGAAGATGGAGATATCTCACAGTCTCCACAAGGATAGATACTTCTTCTCGAGATTGATGGATTTTAGATTCGGGATGCATAATGCATGTGTACTCCAGAAGGGATTATTTTGATTTACTTCAATTGAGGGCAGGAATTTTGTTCTCGGGTGATGGTTCTACTTGTAGAATCATGAGATTGGAGTGGTGAAAATCAAAATGGGTGATGGAGTAGACCGTACTTTGGGTGGTGTGGCTTATGTCCCAAAGATGCGGATGAATCTAATTTCCTGGTGCCAAGTGGATTCCAATAGCTGCGATATTCAGCTGAAGGTGGAGTCCTGAAAATCACACATGGCGGAAGGGTCCTACGGGTGAGAGAGAAGTATCGGAATTTGTATCGTCTGGTGACCTCAAGGATTACTGGAAGTGGTAGCGCGCCGGAAGGCTTCCAGGGAACAGACGGGTGTGAGGGAAATCCTGCTGGGCGAGAGGATGGATCGGGGTCGTCCCTCTCGGCAGTCAACTGGTGGTGTTGACTGGACTGCACATGTGCATTGGCCGATTGAATCAGGTGGAGTTAGGACCTTACTGATTCGGCATGTGCAGAGAACTGAAGGCCAATGGTGTTTGATGTTCTGGTTTGCGGGATGGTGTTTTATGGTGGAGGTGGAGATTGTTGGGCATCCACCATAAAATGAAGATAGGAAAGTCAAAGAAATGGGGCTAAAAGCTAAGGTGTCTTGTGTGGAAAATAAGAAAAGTTGGCCATTTCTTTGACAAAGCAGCCGTGCTTTGGTGACTTTCCCATGGGATAATGAAACATGTGCTTGATATATTTGAATGGTTTCTTGAAACCTTATGCTAATTTTCTCTATAAATAGAGAGGTGAAGAGCAGATGCAAAGCCATGGCAAGCAAGTAATGAGCTTGGCCATCCAACCGGGTGGAGAGAAAAAATGAGTGTACACACCTGGGGAGATCAATTTGGGTGAGTCAAATTGTGATAGGTGCGGGGAAACACTCGGGGTATTTTTCTCTCGGGTAACACAAAGGGGTTGGGGAGAGTGTTCTTTGATAGCTAATAAAGTGGTTGTACGAGTCTTTTATTCTTGGGTTTGGTCCATAAAACTCAAGGGGTGTATTTTCTTGTACCGGGAAATTCTTTATTAGTAAAGAACGGAAACTCTCGTGGACGTAGGCGGGTTTTGCCGAACCACGTAAAATCACTGTGTACATTTTATTTTCTGTCGGTGTCATTTATTTTTTGCCATCATCTTGTTGGTGTGATTTGTCGGGTATTCCGGATAAATCAAATCTCGGACCACGACACGCCCGCTGCGCCCAATGTAAAGAAGAAAAAAAGGGGTTGTTTTAGGTTTTGTTTCATGGTTCAGTAGACTAAATTAGTAGATACTAGATAGTCACTTTACTTTATTATTCCTTATAATATCAGGAAAGATTCTCGTTGTTAGAAGGATCTTCTAGTTGTTAATTATGCATATAATATTCAGGTCAAAAGATAGCTCAAAAAAACATTGTTTCTTGTTTTTTATTGCCTGCTGACTTGTTTTCATATCTGTTTGAATTTAATCCAGTTGTCACTTGTCAGTTCATAGTTGTTTATATATCAAATTATAAAATTAGTTTGCTGAGTTCAGCTATAAGGCCAAAAAAAATGTTGCACAAAAGAAAGAGTTTGCCAAGAAGGGCTCCTATGTGCTGAAAGACATGGAAAACAGAGAAAAGAGAGAACCTCATGAAAAAACACAATTTCATTTATTCCCTGAGGATTTGGCTAATTACCAAAAAAAAAAATTAAAGATGTTTCAAAATTACAAAAAGCCTCATTCGGTTTGATTATATCTAAGGGTAACTGTAATATTTCAATAAATATTAGGTGGGTTCTGAAATCTTTTTTATTTATGAAGGGGGGAATTGTAAGACGAATCAAACCGAGTTTTTGTAATTAGTCTGAACCTTGGATTTTTTTGTAATTATCTCAATTCTCAGTTATATTTTTGTGCAATGAAAAAGTTTGATAGTTTTGTTTTTTTAATCACAATAAGGGTATTATTGAGTATAATATGCTGCTAAAACAGTTCACCCCATCCTAGTGTGTTCTGCTTTGGTTGTACAGCATAAAGACGGAGAGGTCTTGATTAGTAGCATTCATGTAATTATTATTCAACCTTGTTGTCCTTTAATTCCCTAATCCACTATGTTTCTTCGAATTTTATAGAATATAAAGCATATTTGCATCGATAGTCTATACTTGGTTTTGTTTGTTTTCCTTAAAAGAATAAGTATGTGATGCCAAGAATGTGATTAGATTGAGAAATTGGCCAAGGTCCGGTTAATAGATATGCCAAGTATGTTCAGTGGGGGTGTCTATATAGGTGGGATGGATATGTGGGTGGGTGTTAATAGAGATTGATATGACATAGGCCTCATTTTACCAAATTGTCCCCTTAATTATATGTAAATATATGTCAATATTTCCTCTATTTAGGAAAAGTAAATAAGGGTAAATCCATAACAAAATATGCTTGTAATAACAAAATGACCAAAAATATTCTAAAATATTATTAAGAAATCTTTTATGTTTTTTGATTTAGATATATATTTCTTGATGTGGTTGATCATTTTCATTTTCATCTGGTTTGTTGTTGTAATTGTTTTTAAGCACGTGAGTATGAGGATGGAGTCGAATTATTCTTGCATTTTGCAGTACAAAATGCTAGTGATCCTAATGCAATACATTGCCCTTGTGTAAAATGTGGTAATTTAAGAAAGAAAAGTGTTGACATCATTAGGGCGCATTTAACTTCTAATGGTATGGATCAAACATATACTAAGTGGATATGGCATGGGGAAAGATCTACAAAACTGAAATTATCCCTATTTACTCTTATTTATTATTTCTTCTGAGTGGATCCTTAAGAGCACTGATGATCATGGTTTGTGGAACCAAACACATTGGCTGCACAAGGCAAAATCAGCCACCAGATCACTCTGTATATCATTTTTCACCTACAAAAGAAAATGCCTCCATTGTTTCAGTTGTTGTGTATTTCTCATTCTGTTCAGCCCTGTGCAGTAACATGTTTGCATATTTGAAGGCTCAGTAGTCTAATATTTCATCATAGAACATTGCATTATAACATAGTAATCCTAGTTTCACTCGTTTATATTAACTACATAAGCAAGTCATGAGCAAGAAATTCATACTACATAAGCAATAAGTATATACTACATAAGCAACGAATATATACTACGTATGCACACACTTAATACATTAATTACATAAGCAAGTTATAAGCAACAACCCCATATTACATAAGCAACAAGCCTATACTACACAAGCAACGAATATACACTATGTATGCACCACAATTGCATTAACTACATAAGAAGTCATAAGCAACAACCCCATATTACATAAGCAACAAGCCTATACTACACAAGCAACGAATATACACAATGTATGCACCACAATTGCATTAACTACATAAGCAAGTCATAAGCAACAAACTCATACTAGATAAGCAACAAGTCTATACTACATAAGCAACGAATATACACTACGTATGCACCACAAATACATTAACTACATAAGCAAGTCATAAGCAACAAACTCATACTACATAAGCAATAAGTCTATACTACATAAGCAACGAATATACACTACACATGCATCACATATACATTAATCGCATAAGCAAGTCATAAGCAACAATCCTATACTACATAAGCAAACAGAGAATTTTTTTGAAATCGAAACGCTGGAGAGAGAGTGTGCGTGAAAAGTGGGTGAAATCACGTGAAAGAGGGAATGAAATCTTAATAATTGATTCTAAAATGTCAAATTACCACCCTACCCTTTTTAATTCTTTGAAACAAAAAAATAAACATAAAAAAGCCCTAAAAATCTAGACCACCCAAAATTGTTGATCTATGGTTAGGATGTGTCCCCATGGACTCACCTCAAGTAGGAGGACCTATTTGATCCATATCCTATATATATATATATATATATTGTAATTTTTTTGTGTTTTCGATTACATTTCGTTAATTGGAGAACCAGGAGAACAAAAAAAAAGTAAGCAAAAAAATAAGGTATAAGGATATGATTAACATTTTTTTCCTAATTGCATAACAATGGCAAATAAAACCATGATGTTATGGTGAATTTTGGTACAAAAGTAATTTGACAAAAATTTGGGTTAGACTGTCTAATGTGTCTTTTCCGTTATACGGATCCAATCCGACCTGGGTTTTAATGTAATTTCATGTACATGTGTCATTTTTTTAATATTCTGGGGTAGTATCATAGGATCTCTGGACTGGTGGCATTTTTGTAATATAGGGGCTGTTAAAAATATTAGTTTTTTCCTCTGAACCTTATTTACATCGATGAATATCATTATTTTGCATCCAGATTTGACAAAAGTACCATTTGATAAAGAGCTAGTCTCCTGTCAGACCGTCTAACGAATCTAGATCTGTTAGACGGGTCTAAATATCCTACCCATCGTCTAGTCCTGACCCGGATTCACCAAAAAAAAAAAAAAAAGAAAAAACCCCCCACTTTCGTCACGTTCTCTCCTCTCTCTCTCTCTAATATACGGAATCATCGTCAACCATGCTGTTGCATTTATCTCAACAACAGCAAATCACTTCTGTTGCAGCACGACCACCTCTTAAATATGGACTCATGTAAAGCTATCTTAAATGTGGACTAACGCATGCAGGACAAAAGATATATCAAACCTCAATGGAACACTCATCCCTTCCTTTGGGACAACAAACACACTCCAATCCTCTTCTTTAGCTTTTTGGAAAATTCATACCAAAATAAGTTATTTACTTATTTTTCTGAAGTGTAAATCACATATTGAGTACTTGTGAGTTGTCAAGTTGTGAGCCTGTTTTCAATGTGGGTGCAGGAATTAAGGAGAAACAGAAAGATGATTTTTCTGAATATATTCCGGAGATTGCCCCCTGCCGCCCAATGAAAACACAGGGTTAGAAAACTTGGACCCCGAAGAGGAGTATCCCTATCTGAATTATTAAAAAGTATTACACGTCGCATTCAAATGTATTAGATGTATTTAAAATCTATTAGACTTTCCAACTCCGTAGAAAGTCTCTGTATTATTTTTAAAAGGCACAATTTTGAAGAAAAGTATTACACATTGCATTCTAATGTATTGGATGTATTAGAAAATGTATTATACTTCTGACTCTTCTTAGTAATTATCATCTAATTATTAAATGGCATAACTTTGTAGAAAAGTATTACACATTGCATTCCAATGTATTAGATGTATCAAATAAATGTATTAGACTTTACAGCTAATACATTTCGGGAGAAAAATTTAATTATATTCAGAAAAACTACTAAAATACTCTCCAATTAAGAAACTACTAATACTTTTTCGATGAACTACTAATACTTTTTTAAAGGACTCCTAATACATTTCTGGGGTATATTCATGAGAAATACTTAAATACTATCCAGGGAACTACTAATTCATTTCAGAAGAACTGCTAATAGTTTTTAGAAGGACGACTAATACTTTTCAGAAGGACTATTATTATATTTTGGGAGAAATATTTAATCATATTCAAGGAAACTACTAAAATACTCTCCAGTGAACTACTAATACTTTTTCGAGGAACTACTAATACTTTTTTTAGGGACTGCTAATATATTTCGGGAGTATATTTATGAGAAATACTAAAATACTCTTCAGGAAACTACTAATACATTTCAGAAGAACTGCTAATAGTTTTTAGAAGGACGACTAATACTTTTCAGAAGGACTGTTAATACCAGTGGTCCCTGAAAACTACTACAACACCACTGCTAATATTACGAAAATGCCCGGGTCCGTGGGTCAGATCCGTCTATCCGTCTAACGGTCAGACCCATTAGACGGTCTGACAGGAGTTTTTGTGTTCGATAAAATACTAGTCGCCCTATTTAAGGAAATATGATAATTATATTAAGACGATGTCATTGTTTGTAAATAACTACGACTAATGAGGAATTCGTGAATATTATTTTCGATGATGTCTGACATTGTCGGAAGAACTGAAAAGGATAGTTTCATTGTAAATTTATATATATGTATTCATGCTATGTATCTAATCAGAGCCGATTCTAGCTTTCGAGGGGCCTGGAACAAAGAAAAAAGGGGTTGAGATCTCCTATTCCACTTTCCCTATTTCATTCATATTCCATTGTATTGGATGAAATACACGTGTACAAGATGATGTCACGTGATGACACAATTGTACATGTGTCATTCATCCAACATATGGAATAGGGAGTGGAATAGGGAAAGTGGAATAGGGAATCCCGTCCTAGAAAAAAAGAGGCCCATAAAGTTTACATAAAAATATTGAAAATAACAAAATCAATGTTATAAATGTAATTTCAATGATTTACATACAAAATAAGATATGTAACAACAAATTTATCATAGTCCAACTTAAACATTTCGGTCTTATTAATAAATTACGGAAAAAGATCATTTAATATAATTTACAATAGAAAAAAAACTGCTAAAAATTATCTATGAAGTTTTTTTGGTTTTGAACATTGTTTTGGATATCGATGAATGTCAGAGGCTTAATAAATTAGCTATGTTTCTATGATTTGAACTCTGCACCTCTAAAGCAAAACACCAGGATACCACCGCTCGACCAACTAGATATTACTACTACTTTATGTCAACCTTTAATTTTTATATCAATTACATGTGTGTGTGAAGAGAACCCTCTGGAGCCCTTGTCGGCAGGGGTCCCTGTGCGGCGGCACAACCTGCATCGCCCCAGGGTCCTTGACCAAATCAAATGTTGCAAACTAAGGAATTATTGAATTCTACGAGCAAAAAATACACTTGTGCGCTTGACGTACATTTTCTTCAAATTTTTCCAATATGTTTCATTTATCTTTGGTTAAATTTTGCCTCTAAGTAGACACATTTAAATTTTGGTCAAATTTCTTTATAAAAATTGGACATTTAGTGTGATGTTAATCAAATTTGTGTGATTTCACCATCACTAACTAGAACGATGCAAGCTACTACATTTAAGAAATTTATAAATTTGTAGTGATTTAGTGCAAAAATTGACTCGTCAAATGAATAAAAATTGACACAAAATTTTGGGGTTTCAAAGTTTTGGTGGCAATTGTTGCACTAAATCACAGAAAATCACCAAGTTTTTGACATGTTTGCACTTGATCGGTTATAGAAAGCAATTTCTCGTTAGACACTTTGTTCTTGAGTGATGGGACTAGAACTAGGAAGTGCATATATAGACCGTAGACGACACCGCAATCTAATACGACGTCTTCCCATTCCAAATGGGCCCGACTCAATGTCCACTCAAACTTATAAAGCTAAATCGCAAGTATACTATTATTTTGTGGCCTAATCCCTTGTGAATTGTTAAGCCCATTTAGCATTGTTTTACTCCAAAGGCCAAAGAGGATTTAGCCCAAATGCAACCAAGCTCCTAGCCCTTTCATCTTAGCCATCCATTTTAGGGATTTAATCCTAGGGCCTGTTTGTTTATGTTTTCATGGTCCATTTCCAATTTTTGGAGTTGAAAATAGAATTTTGAGAATTTATTGGTTCTCATGTGGAAATTGAAATTATTCTTGGATGAATGATCGAAATGTATTTTATGTAGGGTTGGAAATGAGATTGTGTTTGGTTGAGTAGTTTTGAAATATTATTTTATATATATAATGATTGAAAAGTTGATAGTGGTGTGGTCCACTTTTAATATTTTAATATGAATATATAATATTATATTTGTAAGAGTGTAGGTGGTGGGTCCCATTAGATATATATAATTTTAAAATAGTTATATTTTAAGTAGATAAAGTTGATAGTGGTGGGTCCCACATGTATAATTGGGTTAAAATATGATAATAGTGATTGATGAGTAATTTAGGGTAGTGTATATGTTCGAGAATAGAAATTATAGGTTTGAGATATTGTTTTATGTGAAAAATAGAAAATGAAAATGATGATTTCCATTGGAAATTTTATGGACAAACATGATTTCACTTTTATAAATAGTTGGAAAATGGAAATAGGCTCTTGAAAACATAAACAAACAAGACCCTAGCCTTTCATTCCCTCTTAAATAACCCTATGGTCATTAAGTCAGAATTATGATTCTCTCTCTTAACACTCCAGCGGCGCATCTCTCAAACTTCGATATGCTTTCTTCACTCTTATATTTCTGGTTATATTGATAGGTGTGATTTTTGCATGTATTTTGAGGTATAAATATGACTAAAATGGTGATTAGACATGCATAAACTCATATGAAATAGTTTGTATTCACTCTTTGTGGGAAAGATATTACGTTTTGCTCATTTTGTAGGAATTTAACGATATTTGGAGTGATTTTGTGACAAATACGAGCATTGCGACCTAGAATCATCAAGAATCGAGCGATTACACCCAATTAGAAGCCAACTATATGGATTCTAGAGTCTTAGTGATGAGTCGTGTGTCAAAAGAAGCATGGATGATCAAACAACAAGGAGATTTATCTCAAGGAATATCCAAACGCGTATGGAATTTCCAGCATTGGCAGGGTTTAGTATTTTGGCCATACTCTCTCTACAAAATTGATATTGAGGTGATTCAAGTGGCTATGGAAAGCTACGAGAAAGGGCTACAACTCTTATGAAGACCCCGCAAGCAAATTCGGACGTTTTGGTGGCGCATGACCCGTGCGCACCTGAAGGCACATGAAAGTTTTGAGCATACCTACGGCTTTGAGCACGGGTAACCCATGCGTGGGCGCACGACCCGTGCGTGGGTCGCTGAAAATTGATTTTCCTATGGATTTGAGCATGGGTAACCCGTGCGTGGGCACACGACCCGTGCGTTCTTACAGAAAACTCCAAAAATGACAAAGCAAATTGACTTAGGCTTCTAAAAGGGTATAAATACCTCTTTTTGGGGCGCACACCAGGGAGAAAAGGTCTGGAAAATTCCCAAGAACACAAGAAATAGATCAACTTCACCAAGGAAGAATCAAGAGAAGAATCGGGTCGAATCGGAGCTTGAGGATTGAAGATAAATCGAGAGATTATCCATTTCCCTAAGTTTTCTCATTCTTTGTGCTTTAATCTTTCATTTTAGCTTGTCATGAATATGAACAATTTGTCTATGAGTTGTTTATTTGTAATGAGTAGCTAAACATCTTGTGATTTCCGGGTTTTGGAAGTAGATTAATTGAACTCTTGTTGAATGTTTTAATCTTAGTTGAAGTTATTGTCTTGAAGCATATTTGAGTACTTTGTTCTTATTCTTGTTTTATCACTTGGCCAATGATTTAACATGTTTGATATATTGATTCATAATTCGAGAGATGAGTTTCAATATTAGATCTTGAGTACTTGACATTAATATTTGCATAATCGAGAGGTTTGTGAATATTTGTGAGGATATTTGATCTTTTGTGCATTTGGGAGTTGTGTATCTTATGTTGAGTAGACATGCTAGCATAGATATTTCAATCTACACTTTATATACATCTCGAGAGGGAGGATAAAATACCGTTGTGATCGTCTTATAGGCGTATTGATAATAACTTTGGCTTTGATTAAATCGGACAACAAGAGGAATATTAATTGAAACCATAATTCGGGAATCCATTTCATTCTCTTGATAATTCCATTATTCTTAGTATCTTGTATTCTTGTGGTTATTCTTGTCTTTACCTCCACAACAATCATCAAATTACGATCGTCTAAATAAAAATAAAACTATTTTGGTTCAATACTTAGCGCACTAATTTATTAGTCTCTGTGGATACGACCTTGCTTACCCTATTCTATAAATTACACCGTACACTTGCGGTGAAGCTAAAAATAAGGCGAACATATATTTCAATCAATTCTTTGTGAATCTTGTGAGTTCTCTTCAGTGAAATATAGTGAGTGTTTGTTCGAGCCTATTTGTGAATGTGTGTTCAACTCTCTGTGATTGCCGTAGGGTTTGAGGTGAAGTTTTTGTGGTTTTGGGTCTTCTTCTCGTGTGGGCTTCGAAAGGCTTTGTGCTAGTGGTTCTCCTTTGTGGCTACCTTAAGCGCGTCCGGTTTCTTCGACGGTCAGAGGGTGTTGTTCATATCTGAGCGAAGGTGCCGTCCACCTATCCTCTGTCCGTTTTGGTGCTATGGAAACGAGCTTGAAGGAGTTCCGTCAACCAAAATCCGGTGATACATTTCTTGTTTTTGCTTTCAATTTTTTAGTTCTACTTTACATCATTTATTGATTTTTGTTTCGATTTGGTATGGCAGTGGTTCCTTTGTTAAAAGGTCACCTCGATCCGGTTGTTGTTCGTCTCTAGGTGGTTTGAAGGGTTTGGTTTATTTTTTCCCAATTTTTCCTTGCTTCGGTTTGAGTGGGAAAGTGCCTTCCTTTGTGCATTTGCATCGCATGACTTTATTTGCTGATTTATTGGTTTATTAGAAATCGGGTTGTAATCCCTAATCCCTATCCCGTAGGCCATATTCGTAATAGTACATTTGATTAGCTTCATGTAATGTAAAATGTCTATGGCGACGCGAACGACACCTAACAGGTGGTATCGATCATCCCCGTTGTGGCGGTACGAAATCCTTACCATAGGTTTTTTCTCCGGTAAATCGGCTTAAACTCCCTTTTATTGCTTTTCATAGTGTATCTGCTTGCCGCGGATTTATTGATTTTGTAATGTAAATATCGTTTGCCGCGGTTTGTGTGTTGGTATTCGTTACTGTAGTTTAAAGAGATTCTGATCCCATATATACCTTTACTTGCTCGTTTGAGTCGGTTACGTGGTTGATCATCATTTTAGTTTTTTAGTTGTCGTAGAAAAGGAACTCTGAGCTAAAATGTTGCTTGACCCTACACCGTGAGTAGGACTGTGCACGGGACTTGGAGATTACCAAAATCAAACCGATATTCGGACCGAAAGATCTCTGAATCGAAAATATCCGCTGATTTTTTTACTTTTCCCGAACCGTACCGTACCGAAAATATTTATGGTACCGTTCTAGAGATTTTTCAAATAACCCGTATCAAGAACCGTATCGAACCGTACTGAACCGAGGACCCGAAGCTAGAACCGATTTTAAAGATTTTAAATAAATACATATACATAATTTTTATGTTATTTTTATTTTGATATTAAATTAATTACAAACTATTTGAAATTAAATTGAATATAAAGCATATTTCTGAAAAATCCATAATTCTGCAACTATTATGAATTTTAAAAAACTTTGATATTAATTAATAATAGAGTAAATCATTTGAAATTAAAATTAGTTAAATGATTAGTAAATTGCACTTAAAAGACAGACAAGTAATAGTACCATACTATAACAATATAAAAAAGATCATATTTTAATTTTTTTACCACATCACATAATTTATAAATCTTATTTTATTGATTATGTTAAGTTGTTAAGTATGACACATTGAGATTATAAATTTTTACAAGTTTTTATTTCAATATAAAAATTATTAGTTAATTATATATGTTCTATGTCAATAGAAGGACAATTACCCAAATAATAGACTATTATTGTATTATAGAGGTTATTAAGTTTAAAATTTTGGATTGTGTTACCTATTATAGTTTTAGTTTTTATTTTGAGACTACGCTAAAAAGGGACTAGAACTCTAGAAGTATATCCCTTTGGTGATTTTATATTGATTTTTTTTCTTTTTTTTCCCAAATTTATATGTTTTTTTCATAGCTAATCTCCGAATCTCCGTCCTGAACCGAACCATATCGTCCCATCCCATTAGAATCGAATCTCCGTCCCGAACTTTTGGTACGATTCGGGATGGAGATTTATTTTTATGGTTCGGTTCTGGAGATTTATTTTCAGAATCTCCGAAGTTCGGGACGGTTCTGGAGATTTCCAAATCTCCGAACCATCCCGTACCGTGTACACCCCTAACCGTGAGTGTAGTGGAATCCTGTGGTGCGATGGGTTTCCTATATATGGCGTTTATTTCCGCTTCTGTTGTATTCTCTGTTTTTTTGTGTGTTGTTGCTTGTTCTGTGCTTATAGCCTGCCTTGTGTGCCTTGTGTTTTCTGAAAAACTGTTGTGTTTCTTATGAAAATGGTTGTACCTGGTTATAATCTTGAATCTTTTAATGGAAAAGCTGATTTTTCGATTTAGGAACAGAAAATGAAAGAAATTTTAATTTAGCAAAAAGTTTATAAGGCTGTGAGTGGTGTTTATGGTGAAAAAGATATTGCTGAAAAGAAATATGAAATTGATGAGTATACTTATTCTTCTATAATTCTGAATTTTTCTGACTCTGTGCTTAGAAAAATTGGTAAGCTTGATTCTGCAAAAGCTTTATGGATAAAATTAGAAGAATTGTATACTAAAACTTCTTTGCCTAGTAAGTTGTTTTTGCTTGATTTTTTTTTTTAAATTTAAACTTGATTTAAACAAGTATGTGGATGATAATTTTGATGTGTTTACCAAATTGATTCAAGACATTAAACTGACTGGTGATAAAAATATTGATGATTATACTTTGATCGTGCTTTTGAATGTTATTCCTGAGTCTTATAATGATGTTAAATCTTCTATTAAGTATAGTAGGGACAAGGTCACCCTTGACACTGTTGTGAATGGTCTTAAAAACGATGAAATGGTTTTAAAAGTCAATAAAAGTTCTAGGAAAAATTCTAGTAAAGTTATGCATGTGAAGGGACGTTCTCAAAACAGGTTTAATAAACCCGATAATACTAACAACCAGAAATTTGCTAGAAAAAGGGAAAGAATAAGTCTAGGCCTAATTATGATTGTTGTCAAAATGGCCATTATGTTAGGGAATGCCCTAATAAAAGAGGTAATCAGAATTTTAAAAATCACCAATCTAATGAGCATGCTGATATGGCTTCTACAAGTGAAAACCTGGATGATGTCTTTATGGATTATGAAAATTGTGCTTCTCTGAATTCTGTGTATTCTAATTCTGCATGTGAAATATTGAATGGCTTGTTGATTCTGCTTGCACTTTCATATGTCACCATTTAAAAGACTTTTTTCTAATTACATAGAAGTATCGCATGGTTCTGTGTCAATGGCTAATAAAAAACAATGTAATATTGTTGGAGTTGGTGATGCATGTTTAAAATTTTATTATGCCTATGTTTTGTGTAGCAATCTAATTTCGTGTGCTGCTCTTGAAGATGATGGTTTAGAGGAAAAATTGGGAAAAGGCTTAATGAAAAATTTCAGGGGGAATTTGGTAATTATCAAAGCTGTTAAAAGGAGAAATTTGTGTGTTTGTGTTGCTGAACTTGAATCTAACTTGCAAAATTCTGTGAATGTTGTGTACATCTGAAAATGGCAAAACTGATTTATAGCATAAACATTTGGGTCATATGAGTGCTAAAAGGTTTTGAAATTTTGCATAAAATGACTATTTTGGTAAAGATAAAATGTCTTGTATGCCATTTTGTGATTCTTGTGTTCTTGGCAAATAGTTTAGAGTAAAATTTCATGTTTCCCCTCCCCCGAACAAATCTATGTGTTCTAAAATTCTTGAGTATTTGCATGCCGATGTGTGGGGTCCTGCGAGTGTTACTGCTGATGGTGGTTCTAGGTATTTTCTGTATGTTGGTGATAATTTTTCAAAAAAGGTTTGGGTGTTTTTGTTGAAATAATAATCTGATGTGTTTGATGTGTTTAAACAGTGGAAAACTTTAATTGAAAATCAAACAGGTAAGAAAATTAAAATCCTAAGAACTGATAAAGGACTTGAATTTTGTAATCAGTTGTATGATAATTTGTGTGCTGATTCGGGTATAAAAAGACATAAAACAATCTCGTATACACCGTAGCAAAATGGTATAGCGGAAAGATTGAATCGAACTTTACTTGAAAGGGTGAGAAGTATGCTTTCTTGTTCTGGACTTTCAAAAAAGTTTTGGGATGAAGCTGTTTCAACTTCTGCTTATGTGATTAATCGATCTCTTCCAGTGCCTTTAAGTAGTAAAATACCCGAATCTGTGTTTACGGGTATGGAAATTGATTTTTCTAACTTGGAAGTGTTTGGATGTTCTGTGTTTGCACATCAAAAACATGATAAACTTGAACTTAGGGCTGTTAAATGTGTTTTTCATGTTTACCCCGAATGTGTTAAATATTATAGGTTGTGGTTAAAATTTGAACCTGGTTTTAAAGTGTTAATTAGTAGGGATGTGACATTTAATGAATCTGAAATGTATTGCTTATCTGTGCCTATGGATGATTCTAAAAATAGTACACCTAATAAGGTGGAGCATGTTCTAGTTTGGATATTTTTCCTGATGCTGTTGTGCATGAAAATCGTGAAAATATGCCTGAAACTGAACCTATTTTGCATGAAAATGAACCTATTTTGCCTGAAAATCTTGATGATGTTGTTGTGCATGATGAATTAGTTGAATAAAATGAACCAGAAACTGAAAATCTGCATGATTATCAACTTGTTAGAGATAGGGCAAGAAGAAACATTTGGCAGCCTGCTAGGTTTGATGATTTTCATTTGACTTCATTGTTTTTAGTGTGTTTGAATCTATTGGTGATTCTGAGCCTAAATCTTTTGAAGAAGCTTTAAAATCTGCTAATTCTGCTGAGTAGTTAAATGCTATGAATGAGGAAATGAATTATTTGCATGTTAGAAATACTTGGATTCTTGTGCCTAAACCTGCTAATTGTTCTATTGTTGACCTGTAAATGGCTTTTTAAGGTGAAAAATGAATATGAATCTGTTAGATTTAAAGCTAGGTTAGTGACTAAGGGATTTACTCAAAAAGAGAGGATAAATTATACAGAAATCTTTGCTCCTGTTGTGAAGTTTACTACTGTCCGAATTATGCTTGCTTTGTGTGCTCAGTTCCTTTGTGTGCTCAGCCTATTAGTTTTGTTAACAAAAAGAACCCTGATTTTGTTTGCTTACTTAAGAAATCGTTTTATAGTTTGAAACAATATCCTAGACAATGGAACAAAAACTTTGATGAGTGCATGATTTCTTTAAAATTTAAGAGAAGTTCTTATGATTATTGTTTATATTTTAAAGATGCCAAAGTTCCTATTTTCTTGTTGATCTCTGTGGATGACATGTTGTTGATTAGTTCATGCGTAAAAACTATTAAACATGTTCAAAATTATCTGAGTGCAAAATGTGATATGAAATATCTAGGAGATGCGCGACGATTCTTGGCATGAACATTGTTAAAGATAGGAAAAAATAGGCGATTCTAAGTGCCAAATCGTTTTATGGTTTGATGTGCTCTTACTGTGACATTGATTCTTATTGTACTCCATGTATAGTAAAGAAAAAATATGTGATGATGATATGTGTGAATCTCAATGATATATTCTTGCTAAGCTCTCCCTTCACACTCCAACAACGCATCTCTCTCAAACTTCGATCTGCTCTCTTCACTCTTATATTTCTAGTTATATCTCAATCGATTCTTTGTGAATCTTTGTGAGTTCTCTTTAGTGAAATATAGTGAGTATTTGTTCGAATATACTTATGGGTGTGTGTTTGATTCACTGTGATTGTCGTAGGGTTTGAGGTGAGGTTTTTATGAGGAGTTTCAGGTCTTCTTCTCGTGTGAGATTTGAAGGCTTTGGGCTAGTGATTCTCGTTTGTGGCTACCTTAGGCACATCCGGTTTCTTTGATGGTGAGAGAGTGTTGTTCATATCTGAGTCGAAGGTGCCGTCCACCTATCCTCTGTCCGATTCAATGTTGTGGAAAGGAGCTCGAAGGAGTTCCGTCAACCAAAATCCGGTGATACCTTTCTTGTTTTTTTGCTTTCAGTTTTTTAGTTCTATTTTTATAGCATTTATTGATTTCTGTTTCGATTTGGTGTGGCAGCGGTTCGGTGTTAAAAGTTCAGCCTCAGTTCGATTGTTGTTCGGCTCCGGGTGGTTTTGAAGGGTTTGGTTTATTCTGTATTTTTCCCAGTTTTTCCTTGCTTCGGCTTGAATGGGAAAGTACCTTCCCTTTTACGTTTGCATCGCACGGTTTTGTTCGCTGATTTACTGCTTTATTAGAAATCGGTTTGTAATCCCTAACCCTTATCCCGTAGGCCATTCTATAATAGTTCATTTGATTAGCTTCTGTAATCTGTAAAATGGCTATGGCGTATGTGGACGAGAGCGGGGTCAATATCTAACATATACAACGTAGTTAATATATAGTAATGGAAAGTAACATCGTATTCCACATGGATTAAATAAAAATACAGAGTTGAGCCTTTTTTCTTAAACAAAAGGAACAATCTTAGAAGTGGATGGGATCTTCTATTCCAAAAATATGTTTCATCTCCTATTCCAACAGTGTGGATGATTGACACGTGTATTACACTTACCATATTAGATCCCTACAATTTCTGCTTGATTTATGCCTGAAAATTAACATGGTAAGTGTAATACACGTGTCAATTATCCACACGGTTGGAATAGAAGATGAAACACGTTTTTGAAATAGAAGATCCCATCCGTCTTAGAAGAGGGTATAACAAAACAACCCAAATTAGAATTGAGCCTTTTTTCTTAAACAAAAGACATTAATTTGGCAACTTCTATCACTTATATGGGCATTCTTTACAAAGTCAGTATCATTCAATTGACAGTTTTATAATAATCATGCACAAACTATGATTGCCCTGTTACTTCCTATAAGGATGAAAATTTCCAATTCAACTTATAATTCCATAATACTGAATTAAAATAAAATTCCTTGACAATTGTACTAAAAGTGACAATCAAGTCGAAGAAGACAGCCTGATATACAGAGGTTAATTTCCTTTTATTATTTTCAAATAATTGAGTTACTGTGTTAATTAACAATCCCAGCTATGTTTACAGTATGATATGACGAGACATTTATTTAAAATTAGCCAACGCCCACTATATAATCCCCTAATTCCAAGTCCTTAAAATCACAAAATCGAGACCTGTTGATATATATTTTTTTCAGTTTCGAAAATGATTTCAAAAAAGCTTATTCTGATTGTACTTCTTTTTCTGGTCTTGTTTGGAGCAGTAGTGCAAGAAAGCTTTCTGGCTCAGAAGGATCTTTGGACAATGAAAAGACCTTTTCTGGCAGTGGTGGCGGTTGTATTGGCAGTTGGTGTTGGTCTTGGGGTTACGGTTCCGGCGGTGGAAGTGGTTCCGGTGGAGGTGGTTCTGGCGGTGGAAGTGGTTCCGGTGGAGGTTCATCTGGCCATGGTTCGGGTTCCGGTGGAGGAGGGGCTTAAATCGGTGGTGGTTGACCGTAACGGAGGTGGTGGTGGAATATAAAGCTAATTGACATATATTTAGGCTTTGAGATAATTATTTTTAACCACCGAACTTTACCCCTTTTACACTTCACAACCTATACTTTTATTTTTAACCTTTTGCATCCTGTACTACGAAAATAATTACTCTTTGCAACTTTTGGACCATTTTGCCCCTAGGATTTTATTCTTTAATAACAATAGTTCTAGTTATCCCTTTAAACTCTAATTTTGCAGATTGCTCCACAAGGATAAATATATTGCATTATACAATAATCATAAAGTTTTTACTCCATAATCAATTTGTTTTTCGGATTTTTCGAGAAATAAGAACCCGATTTTTTCAGAACTTGTTTTGTTCGTGGCATTGTTACACCTACTTAGATCCAGTCTCTATTCGAGAGGTTTTAAATGGATCATGTCGGGTTTTCGACCTATAAACTCAACAAGACATACTTCTATCAAGATCTTATTTCAAGTACTTATCCGTATACAATTTGGGTCTTTAGACCGAAAATGAAAATAGTCCATTACGACCATATCGGGCCCAACATGCTTCCGTAAAATTAATAAATCCCTTAAAATTCATACCTCTTTTGACCGAAACAAAGACCGGGTTAAGTGGTTCCCAACGCCACCGATCGGAAAATTATCGCCCCGGATCGTTTGACAAACGGCTCCTCACTGTTCAACCTCACCTCGGGGAAGATGATCGCAAGTTATCCGACTCCTTCGTAAAACCGCCAAAGACAGCCTTGGTTCGTTTCCTACTCCAAGGCGTAAAAGTAATTCTTCAAAGGGGATGAATTAATAGAACATTATGAACACATGTTGAAGCAGAAAGCCTCTTTTTATTAAGAACTTATAGAAATATTTATTACATTAGTAATCTCCTTTTGGGAGGAGAATACTGGTTTAGCCTCTCATAGATGAGGCTTGCACTCGGAAATACATAAAAACTTAAAAACTAAAACACTCAAAATATTACAATTTTCTCTCGAATTTATTATAAGAAAACTAAGGAAAATGTTCGATCTCCTCGCCTTCCTTCAAATCCCTGCATTTTATAGAGGTAAGTCGGACTTGAAATTCGGACTTCAAATCTTGTTGAGATGTAAGACGTCACTGCTTACGTCATACTCTGAATTATTACTCGCCAGCTGTCTTCCTTCTCTTTCCGCGTGACTCAACCCATGTGATGGTTGTCGGGGAATCTTCTAAAAAGTTGGTCTGCGTGGTCCCCGAGGAAAACGCGCGTCTTGTGAGTGGGCCCTTGTCCTTTCCAATTTGTATGGTCTGTCGGTCGGGTTTGGGTCGGAAACCTTTCCCAAACTCGGGTTCCTTCTGTTCGGGGCATGCTTGATGATCCGGTCGATCCAACGGCCAACATGCGCCATGTTACAGAATTTCGGTAAGTTTCTTTGCTCGCTAGGAATCTTGTTTTCCCAGAATTCTCCTTTTGGTTTCAAGAGTTCCTCTCGCAAATCATGTGGTTGATCCAGTCATCGAATTCAAAAGGAAAGATCCATTCGTCGACACGGAAGAACTTGAATGGATATTTGACTTTGTCCATTTCAGTTAGACAAACCCAAAGACCCCATGCTCGTCTTGTAGAAGCTTCGTCTTCAGAAAATGCTCCTACTAACACTGGTCCTTCTTCCGGTGAAGCTGCCTTAATGTATTTTAAAGCATTTCCATCCGGTCTTCTTAGCTTGATGAAATGAAAAGCTTCATTAAAGCCTTTCTTATTTGGTTCGGGAGCTGCACCGATAAAATATGAGTTCAAAATATCGCCCTCGGCCAAGTGTGGATTATTGGCCCAGGTCTCGTAAATCGCTTCCCCAATCCATTTCGGTAATTTTGAAATTTCGGGAATCTGGTGACACGGTATAGATTGAAGCTAAAGCTCCAAAAGTATACCATTCTTGTACTTCATTTGGATGACTTAGGGTTTCATCCAAACTCTTGGATACTTGCCTGAGATATCAACCATTGTTTTTTCTGGGTTAATACCTTGTCTTGTAACTAATTTCTCCCATTGTCGCTGATATACCTGCATAGGAGAAATCTTAATCTCGTCAGTTTGAACCTTAGATTTGCCTGTCTGTGGCCTAAGATTCAACTCTCCCTCTTTTACCCCAGAGGTGCTGGGTTGACTTGAAGACTCGGGTTGTGACACCGGAGCTTCAACATTCGTTCACGATTTGTACACCCTCAGGGGATGCATCACCTGCAACACTTGTGATTATGGTACTTGAATCCATAACCTCCGGGTTAGAGCCCCGTACTCTCTCGGCCCCTTTTTGCACCGTAGGAGATGCGGCCTGGAAGAGAGGCCCTTGCAGCGCTAAGAACAATTGTCCTTGAGCGAACTGGCATGCTCGTATTTGACTAGAAACGGAGTTTCGGTCACTGTTGAAGTCGTCCAAAGAACTTCGCATTGAGACATAACGTCCCAAAATCTCGTTCTAGACTCTCCAGGTTTTCCCGAGATGTCTTACTCATTTATATGCCACCGAAGTTGCTTCACTAGGGGTGAATAAACCGCCGCAATATCTCGCATGGCACTTCTTCATTTGGTGTGACCTTAGTAAGAATCGCGCCGCCCACCAATCATCAATCATCATCACATCTGTGTAAAAGAACGAGCAGTTCATCCTCGTCTTGGGAATTGCAAGTTTTGGAAGCTTTTTACAAACTTTTTAAGTTGCTTGATTCCTTCTTGATGTTCATCTTCCCATTTGAATACTACATCTTTTTTTAAGTAATGGGCTAAACACCTTCTGTAGTATGCTAGATTGTTAATAAACATTCCAGCCAAAATTAACAACTCCAAGAAAACTCAAGTCGCTTCTTGTCTTTCGGTGTATCTGGAAATCCCTGTATTTTTCCACAATATGATTACGTAGAATAATTCCAGATTCATCGATTTCAATTCCGAGGAATTCAATCTGTCTTGTTGCGATTACGCTTCTTCTTTTCCGAAAGCACTAATCCTTCTTTGTGACAAACATCCTGAAAATATTTCCAAATGTTTGAGATGCTCCTTCATGTTCTTTGATGCGATTAGAATGTCGTCGATATATACGAACATGAAATGAAATAATCTTTGAAAAGATTATCCATCTTTCTTTGATATATCCGGGGTGCGTTAGCCAATCCCATAGGCATCACGTTCCAAATATAGTGTCCCCTGTGGTGTAGAGAAAGTCAAACTTCTTACTTTCTTCCTCCATCTTAATCTGGTAGAATCCGGACTTGCAATCGAACTTTGAGAATATCTTGGCACCTTTGATACGATTAACGGATGTTCTCTGCTTGGGATATAGTATCCGTCGAACTCCAAAATGTTATTAATCCCTTTGTAATTAATAACAAGTCTTGGCTTTCCTCTTTTAATTTCTCCATGGTTTCGACTAAAAACCCCGGGATCGGCCGTATGGAGAAACTCCTGGTGAAATCAACTTAAGGTCAAGATGTTCCTTAAGTATCTTCGCATATCCTCACGATCCTCCTGGTTCATAAGGATTGGTTTGAATCTTACGAACTCGTACTCCTTTCCAGGTTTAACCTTTAAGGAAGCTTTAAGCTCGTTCTTATCCCACCAAGCCAAAGGATCTTCATTGTAATTCCTTTGGATCTTCTTCTTGATATCCTCGAGTGATATTTGTTCTTCTATGGTTACATCACTCTGTGGATTCTCCATTAGACTCATCCATAATTCTGCAATGGCTTCTGGAGTGACTCGTTCTTCTCCTTGTACTCTGAATGAATACAAGTTATTATCCCATATCTTCTGATCCTTTTGGATAGAACCAAATTGTCTATAGGATAATAAAGCTTCACCAAATTTCCTTCGATCCGCCATTTTTGGATTGCGAAGTTTGGCTTCATCACCACGCTTGCTGCGAAAATTAATAGGCATTTTTTCAGTAAAATGCTTCCTCGATCTTTGGACAATAATCTTATGATCACATAAGGTTGTGAAAATAAGTCTTCTTGTCTCATTCTCTGTGTAAATCGCTTGAATGTTTGTAGGAAATTGTTTCCTAGCAAAAATATCGCACTTTTTGTATCATGGAAATAGATTGGTGGCGTCTTTACTTTGTACCATGGGTACTACCCGCGCCCGATCATTATTTCGCTTGTTTAATTCCTGTTAAGGATAAGAATCCTTTTAGAGAAATCTCGCTGCAATAGCTGGTAAATCTTCTCCAATTTCTTTAGGAAAAACATCCGCTTTGCAAAGTACATATTCCGCACTGAATCAATATAGGCGGCGAAATACTCGGCCTTGTATTCGACATATAACATTCCGATAGAAATGTATATGGAGAATGGACTAGTGGTCATCTCGATTCAGTATCTTTTATTAGCCATTGTGAACTCCATTCCGTCTTGTAATCTTTCCCAAGGTTTATGCTCCTCAAGAAATTCAATTCCCAGTATTAATTGTTCGGGATCTTTTTCCCAACTCCCGTGATAGTAAGCTCAATTTCTCCTATCTTGAGGCTTCCTTGATACCTTCCAACGATTGGTTGTTGGAGATAATATAGAACATCACAAGGAAAAATGTTATCCTTTTGAGTGATGTCGAATATTACTTCAACCTCTCGCCATCTTCGGGACATTTCAGCTCTCTGCTTTGTTTTAAACACATCGGGGATGCGTTGAATCGTACTTGGTCTCCTTTCTTCCCAACGGCTGCTACTCACCATTCTCTTCTTTGGAAAGACATCCTTCAGGCTCAACTCGAGACTCGACTTTTGTTGAAGACTGGTTGATCTTGAATTATCATATCAATCTCCTTAATAGTTGGAGATTCAATGATTTCTGGTAACACCACCCTGGCAAAGTCCTCAAAGATTCTTGGGACTTCAATAAATTCCTTTCTCAAGAATACTTGAATGATGGGTATTCGAGAGAGCATAGGAAATCTTGTATGTGATCGAGTAAGGCCTGTTTCCTTCTTTCATCAAATCGACTCTTTTGAAATCTTGATGAAGGGTTAGGACTCTATCTTGAAGTCTCGATCTCCCAAATTGTATGCAATTCTAGGATAGACATTAAATGCTAATTTCCCCGCATACAAATTTCTCAGAACCGCTCAAGGCATGAATCCTTGAGATGTGAGATTCGCTTGTCAAAAATAGCAAGATTGAGTGGTGAATCTATTCCTTCCTTGAATGTTGCCTTAATAATGACTCTTATGGCTCCAATGTGAATCCATGAGAGTGTATTTGCAACTTCTCTTTTAACTCGCTTTTGATCTCTGTATTTCTCTAATAGGGACCAAGCGCATCTCGATCAGTTCTGGTAAACTCCATCGGAATGGCCAATTCTCCGGTTGTTACCCCGTGAATAATTTGGTGTTTTTTTATTACGAAACCCAATCTTATCCAATGCTTTTTCCATAGCTCCGATTGTAAATCCATCATAGACTTGAAGCTTTGGATCTTCCTTCATGATCCTCATAAGAGTTTTATGAGAAACGTCGTATGAGAGAGGAATCGACATATCCTCCCCGATCGTTTCTTTCAAGAATTTCTTCTTCACTACGATTCGAAAGTGAGTCACTTCCATCGCCGAATAGATCTCTTCTTCATAGATGCTTTCATCCGAGGGAATATCCTCAAATTGATACACCGTATTAAATCCACGATAATAGGCGCCTTCTTCGATTTCTCGGTGTGGCCTCGAATCGTCGACTCGTTTTTGATTATGCGGGCAATCCGTTGAGATATGCCCTCTTGCTCGCATGTCCGGAATTACTGATCTTTGAAACTTTCATTAGCTCTAGTGTGAGCACGCTGAAAGTTCTTCTTCCTGGATTTCTTTGGTACTTGCTTGATTAGAACACGATGATGAGGCCCTACTCCTCGCTGGTAATCTTGGTCTTTGCCCCGATTTATAACCGGGCTTTTGTTTTGACCAAAACCTTCTAGGTCTCCATGAAGACCTACTTCTTTTGTTCTTTGCTTTCTCGGCGGTATGGATGGCTTCTCTCCTTCTTCTTCTTGTGCCGCCTTGTTTGACCTCCCACAACTGTTGGGATATCATTATCCACGCAACATAGAGGAACCGCTTTGTTAATTCCTCTTAATCTCTTGTAATTTGTGCAGAGCCGCTTGATAGCACCATTCGGATAACTTGGCCTTTAGGAAAGACATTTTTAAGCCCACATTTCTACTTGACTCCACCCTTGTATTCCCGATAAGCATTTCTCTCCGGGGACTCGGAATCTTGGCAAAGAATAGGTTTGCCTTCTTTTTCCTCAATCTTGGATTTCCAGGTATTCGGTGAACAACTTGATATATTCGTCAATATGACAAATATCCAAGAATCAAGGCTATAGAGGGCTTGTTTATATTTCTTTCTTTTTCATCCTCTAATCCCTCGAAATAACCCGTGCCGATGAATTGGATTTTGAATAGTTTTGCCATACCATCGACAATTCCTTTAAGTGATTCCCGATGTGACCGAACTTTTCGTACTAAAGCATCGGTCATATCCGAGCAATCTTCACCGATCCTTCAAGACTCATTTCAAGGAGTAAAATGAATGAATCCTTCGTAAGATCGAGGGTTCACGATATTCTCATAGTCAAGCCCATTCATCAATGAGAACTTCTTCTTTTTTAAAATCGGGATATCCAGATTTAACATCAACCCATACGGATGTATTGGGTCGAGGTGCGATCTTCCATAAGGCGTCGATAAACATCGGCGGCCTTAGGTAGGTTGTCTAGTTCCCGCAAGAGGGTTTCGACCTCTGTCCCGGGAAAGTGGATCACTCCCGGTCGTGAAATCCCCAAAGATATGGCATCCTCTCGCCCCGAGCTCCATGATGTGAACCCGCACTTTCTTCGACGTTAGGATTAATCGGTGGCGGTGGTGGAGGAATTGGTCTACCTTGTGGGTCATAGGTAACCAAAGCCGATTCTCTCCTGCGTTCATCTTTAAATCTACAATACCTAATCCTGCGAAGGATTCTCGCCGGTCGTGTAGATCTTTAAGATTCATCTTTTCCATATCCATCTTTTTAATTTTTGATGGATTTTCCTTTGATGAGAGCAATGAGCTTCTCTCATCCTGTCATTTTTCGTATAACCCGGTTGGTTTCCTTTTTGGTGTAAATAGGGTACCGCCCCAAAATCAATACGTTTCCTTCCTCAGGATGAACTTGGCCTGTCCTCCAGGTTCTTGACTCGTTTCAATATCATGAAGGATTTCAAGAGTTTTCTCGATATTTTACCATCGTCTCCATCCGGTTCTCGATCGATGAACTTGTCTTGGTAGATGAATATGGCGGTTGCCATAATTCGCACCGTCTTCGATTTCTCTAAGATCTTCGGAGATCTTAGATTTATCTGAAGTATCTCGTTCCACTCGGGTACTCCATCGGGAATCATTGTTTCGATGGGAATTTTCATGAACCGTTTCTTGAAGGTTCATCAAGTGAACATATAGGGTCCGGTTAAGCATCGGAATCGCTATAATATTCTCGCATTTTGCATTGCCTTAAGGTTTCCCGTCGGCTCCTCGCTTGCTCCTTTTCTTCATGTTGGTATTCCCAATATGAAACATGATCAAGGTGTTCTTGTGCATACATCGTCAATATTTGATATGTCCTGTAAGGGTACATCTCGGACATCGGTCCGGATCCATAATCTCGGAGTAATTTCTCCTCACCAATTGTTAATTACATAAATATAATAAATTTAACTAAAAGTTCTTAATAAACCTAGGCTCTGATACCATTTTCGAGGGTCGCAAGACCTTTGGGAGTATTCAAAGAAAATGCAATGAAATTTATCGTTCAGGTTGCAAAGTGTAACAACTTTAAAGTTTAGAGTGTAAACTACAAACCATCTTTCCGAAACCAGGGGTAAAACCGAATTTTATGCAAAGTGTAAAATTTTGTGAAGTTTAGGTTGCAATCGGTAACTTTTCAAAGTTCGGGTTGCAAAGTGTAAAAACTCGTATAGTTTGGGTTGATTAAAAACGTTATCCCTTTAGGCTTTTCCGCCACTCCAGGCTCTCTCAATAATATTAATCCTCCCTAAATAAATAAGATTTAATTTAGGGCCTGTTTTTATCAATTTCAATTTGTACCAGTTTGTCTTTACATTCAATGAATATTATTTGTTAATGAAATGGTCTCAAATCGTTTTCTATTATTGTTCACTATTTTGAATCTTGAATTTTGATGTATAACATGCATTGCTTAAAACTTATACGACAATCATACATGGATTAACTTTTAATCATAAATGAATATGTGATAAACTAATTAGGGTACTATTTGTATTGGATACGGAAAGTTTTATTTTTTGTTCTGCTTATTTAAAAAAAAAAAATTACTCCAAAATGTGGTTGGTTATGATTTTTTTCTCAACCAATCACATCTAGAACTAGCAAAATACTAATTGGGTCAGGTTGGTTTGGGCCGAGCACATTGAACCTAAGACCTCTAGGGTGAATCCGAAGATCTTAGAGACTCAAGTATTTAAATTACATCTCCCCAATATTTTATAATGTTTAATCGATGTGGGAAAACTTACACCTAATCTGATCGAATCCATTTAATTCATCTCCATTTTAGGAATTTCACAATTTATAAAGAAAATTAAAATGGCCTAACATTATAATGTTGGAAGACCAAAAATGCAAACACACCAAAATTACAAGACTAAAATTGCAATTTTGTCGCGCCTCTTTTGCACTAGGCGCTATATGAACAATCTACTTGGCCCAAGGAGCCAACGACCCAATAACCAAGTGGAATATTAATAATTTTTAGATGATCTACTAATACTTTTGATCAATGAAACTACTAATACTTTTTATTAGAAAAATTTATACTTTTTAGGGAAATTACTGAAAACCTTTCATAATAAACTAATATTTTTCAGGGAAACTACTAATATGTTTTACGGGGACTATACTAATACTTTTGACGAAAAAACTAATAATTTTCAAATGAAAACCTATTACATTTCAGTTCTCTGTTGTTATTATATTACGATCCAACATTACTAAAACTAATATTGGAAATGCGAGAGAAAAGATTGAATTAATTGAATTGAGTTGATTTTTGAAAAAAGTGACACGTAGCTTCCTACTATGTGATGGATTCAGCAAAAGGGCAACGGAGTCTTGGCTCTACAGACTACAAGAGAAGCTTCAATGGCTTCAATGGTATACCTCATTCAAATTTCCATGTGTTTTTTCTTTTTAATTCCTAAGCTGAGGTAGAATTGATGTAAATATCTCCCAAACTTTAATAGATCATTTTCTACTTATTTGAATACAATACTCAGTTGTGTTACATCTGGTCTTGGTTGATATCATTGGTTGAATGAAGGATTTGTATTGGGTAATGTTGATATTAGGTGAATACATGTTTAAAAATGGGATAATAAAATTAAAAAAAAATTTAATAAGTCTGACGAAAAAGTTCACGTCATCTGACGAGAATCTTTCCTGGCGACTTATTTGTGACGACATTGTTGACACAATAACATCTGTGATGATGCATGCGTCACAAATAAATTTATTTGTCATGAGGTTTACGTGGCAACTTATTTGAGATGACTTGTCACCACAAATAACCTTTTTGTGACTACATTCAGTCTTTTGTGACAAGTTTTTATTATCACAAAACCCCCTTTTTCTAGTAGTGGCGACAAGAGTTGATCAAATAGTACTTTTTTTAAATCAACATACAAAATATTGATAGCTATCAATTTGCTAAGCCAAAAAAAACAAACTCTAGAAATAGGCGCACATCATTTAAATTGCGATTTTAAGTTATTTTTGTTGTTTTTTATGGGGTACTCTTTTTCTATCGAAGGTTTTTCCTACTCGGTTATACTTTGATAGGTTTTAAAGATACCATATTTTGAATTTAGTTGTTTGGCTTGTAAGCAGTGCGCTACATTTTTATTTTTAATAATATTTTGCATTTCAAAAAAAATTTGGTAAGTAGATGCTACCCATTTGGGTAGCTACCTAAGTCGGTTTTATACCGTTAAATCAACACATACACACACACATCCACATGGGTGTGTGTTAATCCAATGGTATAGCCATTTGGGTACCTACACAAGCGGATAGCATCGACTAACCCAAAACAATGATAAACAAGACTCAAAGTAATGAAGTCTTTAAGTAGTGTTATCATATTTTAAACCAACAAAATAAAGGCGCTTAAATCAATAACTTAATGCGATGTACAATTAATTAAAACAATGAGCATATAAATCTACCCTATATACTAAAAGAGAAAACAAAGTTGACACATGTCGTCACCTCATTAA
Source organism: Rehmannia glutinosa (assembly GCA_016081115.2). Lineage (NCBI taxonomy): Eukaryota > Viridiplantae > Streptophyta > Magnoliopsida > Lamiales > Orobanchaceae > Rehmannia > Rehmannia glutinosa. The sequence continues at coordinate 122,768 of JABTTQ020003033.1, forward strand.
TTAATCTTGGACATTGGTCAACTTCTCATCTTCTCAATTCCACATGTCGGCTACATATTTATCTATGTGGCAATCATGTGTAAAAAAATAAAAAATAACAAATTTATTCAAGATTCTAAAAGATAAAATATAATCCCAAAATAAAGGATTTACTCACAATTAGTTTGAAAAAGTCGATGTTGATCAAATTTATCCCAAAGATATTTTTATTGACAAATACACTATTAGTTTACAATATATATTTTGAATTTAAAAGATAACAAATAATAAAAAAATCAAGGATTCTATCTATACTATCTTTTAAATTTGTGACTCTAAAAGTTTATATTTGGAGTAAATCATTAGAAGTGTGTGCATTAATGGAAATACCAAAGTATTATAACAAGGAAATACAGGAATAGCATAAATATTTTAAAACCCATATATACTAAAAGAGAAAACAAAGTTGATACCTGTCGCCACCTCATTAATCTTGGACATTGGTCAACTTATCATCTTCTCAATTCCACATGTCGGCTTCATATTTATCTATGTGACAATCATGTGTAAAAAAATAAAAGATAACAAATTTATTCAAGATTCTAAAAGATAAAATATAACCCCAAAATAAAAGATTTATTCATAATTAGTTTGAAAATATCGATGCTGATCAAATCTATCCCAATATATTTTTTATAAAAAAATATACAAAATATGTTTAATCGATATGGGAAACTTACACCTCATCTGTCGAATCCATTTAATTCATTTCCACTTTAGGAATTTCACAATTTAGGAAAAGAAATTAAAATGGCATAACATTTTAATGTTAGTAGGACAATAATATTAATATCTCATATTATAAAAACACACGGCGACCGGTAACTCTCTAATATCATGTATTTGATCACCATCATCATCCCCATTTAGACAATGCTGAAGCAAATCACCATAGACGATACAAAACTATAGGCTGCAATGCGCCTCTTTGGAAAAATGCAATTTGAGTACTGTAACCAGGGACGAAGCCACCCTAGGCCAAAGGGGGCACTGGGCTCCCCCTGAAATTTTGAAAAAACTTAGGGGTAATTTGGTAATTTCACTTTTAAAGCTTAAGAAAATGCAGAAAATAAGTAAAAATGGAAAAATGCTTTTCAAGTCCTTCATTTTTGTTGTTCCCTTCTCATTTGTGAATTAAAAAATATTTGAGTCTTGATCATTTTTTCTCCTTTCTCAAAATTTTGTACATTTTCTTTTGTTCCACCATAATATTGAATATGAATTTTGACATTATTCTCTTGTACCTCTATTCATCTCTTTTGGGATTATTTAAGGTTCATTATCAAATTCGCACTAAAGAATTCAACATCTGTGATGGATTATTGAATGATTGTTTGTTTGGTAACATGCTATACTAATATATATATATATATTATGAATGAAGATATTATGAGAAAAGAAGATGAATGTTATGATATTTTGATGTAATTGTATTATGTTATTTTTAGAGTTGATGTATTGCATTTTATTTTTATATTAATGTAAATTGGGCCCTTTACATAAAATTCTGGCCACACGATCAGTAACTTTAGGTGGGGTGTTTGCATTTTTGATCTGTTTGAATCACTATTTGCAAAAGTATCCTGTAACTTTAAAATTTTCACGATTTTGGTCCTTAAATCGCCGGAAATTGAGAAATCAACCTGAAAAAGTCATATGCACAACACATGACTATATTTCCGGCCACACATGCTTATGTGGAGCCTATATAGTTACGGGACCAAAATTGCAAATTCGCCAAAATCTTTATTTTCAATTCTTATTTAATAAATTCAATTTTAAATTTAAATTTTGATAGTGACATAATTAATATATTTAAAAAAAGTTCAACAATACAAAAATATTTTACATTTTTATTGGCACATATATTATAATTTTAATAAACTAATTCATTATAAATTCCTTTTTAGTTAATTATATAAGTAATAATCAATTGGTGATTAAAAATTTTAACACTGGATTTTGATAAATAATTAAATATTTTAGAAATAAAACATGAATTATCTTTTTTTCCGGAAAACATGAATAATATTTAATGTTACTTTAACAATACAATTAATTTAAAAAAATAGAATAATTAAATAAACAATTTAAGTATGTTTAATAGGAAATTAGTTACAGTTTATTTTTTTCTTAAATTTAATTCAACATTAAAAAGTTGACAAATTTTTATCTTAATAATAAAATAATCTTAGTATAAGAAGTTATAAAACAATTTTTTTTCTACTTTTCTTTGTCTTTCTTTTTTCTTTTTTTCTTTCTTCTCCATCTCTGTGTGGTCTGCTTCTCGAACGAGAGACGCCATCTGCCACTGACACTCAACCACGCTGTCGCTACAAGCACAATCACCAAAGAGAATACAATTAATTGAATACGTCAAAGTGAAAATCAAATCAATCCATTTTCAATTTATATTAAAACCCTAATTTTGGGGTGTAAAAGTTTCTGCAAAATATTTATTGAAAAACCACAATCTTGACAGCAAATCAAAATTGTACAATATACGGTGGCAGATGGGAGGTTGGCGGTGGTGGTGGTGGTGGTGGGCGGTGGCAAGTCGGGCTTTGGTGGTGGTGGTGGTGGGTAGAGTTGCAAGAAGAAATAAAAAAATGTAAACAAAAAGAAAAAGGGAATAAAAATTGAATAAAAATTATAAAATGACAATTTTATATTACTTTAGAATTTAAAAATAATATTTTAATTGGCATGGCACATTCATTGGTTACATGTAAGCGTCACTTCGGGAACAAAAAATTTAATTAGGCCAGGTCATTTCCACATAAGTATGTTTGAACGAAAAAAAAGGTCACATGCGCCTCACATGATATTTTCCAGTTGCTTTCTCAATTTCCGGCGATTTATGGACCAAAATCCCGACAATTTTCAAGTTACAGGATAATTTAGCAAATCATGATTCGAACAGGACCAAAAATAAAAACACCACAAAATTACAGGAGTAAAATTGCAATTTGGTCGCGCTTTTTACGCACTAGGCGCTATATTAACAATCTACTTGGCCCACTGACCCAATGGCCCATTAACCAAGTGGAATATTAATATTTTACAGATGATCTACTAATACTATTGATCAACGAAACTACTAATAGTTTTTATAAGAAAAACTTATACTTCTCAGGGGAATTACTTTATTTAAGAAGGTAAATCAGATGTATCTGACCCTGGGTTCCAAAAAGCGGAGTGAGGTATTTTGTATGACCTAGGATTCCAGAAAGTGATGTGATGTATTTTATTCAAAGGTACCTGAAACAGAGCACACGTTAGGCTAGCTGGGGTGCCCATAGCTAAGGCCCTCCGATGCCTAAGTCGGAATCAGGTAGTTGAGGTACTTAGAAAGCTAAAGAGCAGGTAGTTTAGAATAATGACAAGTTACCTTTTACCTTAATTTTCATGTCGTATTTATAGTATTGTTCATCGTGAAATATGGATCATCGTACACGTGATGCTCCATCGATAGTGGAGGGCTCGCGGGCGACCCAACTCGGACATTCGGTCGGGCCTGGACCCGAATAAAAAGTAGTGGATCTTAAGGGCATTTTAGTCATTCCAGCGAGGCGAGGTTAGAATTGTAATTTCGCCCAACGCAAGGTTAGAATGTAATTTCGATCCAGGCGAGGTTAGGATGGTAATTTCCATGTCATTACTGAAAATCTTTTAGTGAAAACTAATATTTTTCAGGGGAACTACTAATACGTGTCACGAGGGCTATACTAATACTTTTTAGGGTGTTATTAAATATTTTCAAGTGAACTACGTAATAATACTTTTCAGATGAACTATTAAAATTTTCATATGAAAACCTAATAATTTTAAGCTCTCTCTTAATATTATATCACGGTTCAATATTATTAAGACTAAAACTTTAATGTGAACCACATACTAATATTTTTCAGATAGACTGTTATTATTTTTCAGAGTAATACCGCTAATAAAGTAAAAGTATCATTGGATTGATTTTTTGGATTCGTCTAACGGATTTTGGTTTATTAGACAGTCTGACTGCAGTTTTTCTCTTTTTCTTAAACAAAAGACTTTAATTTGGCTACTTCCACCGCTTATATGGCCATTCTCTACAAAGTCAGTATCATTCAATTGACAGTTTTATAATACTCATGCACAAACTATGATTGCACTGTTACTTCCTATGTATGAGGATGAAAATTTCTAATTCAACTTAATTAATTCGAATTAGTTGATTAATGTAATAATACTGAATTAAAATAAAATTCCTTGACGATTATACTAAAAGTGCCAATCAAGTTGAAGAAGACAGCCTGATATACGAAGGTTAATTTCCTTTTTTTCTTGAAACAATTGAGTTACAGTGTTAATTAAGATTAGCCCGACGGCCACTATAAAATCCCCTAATCCAAGTCCTTAAAATTAATCTCAAAATCGAGACCAGATATATATATATATATATATATATATATATATATTTTTCACTCTCGAGAATGATTTCAAAAAAGTTTATTCTGATTGTACTTGTTGTCTCTGTTCTTGTTTGGAACAGCACTGCAAGAAAGCTTGCTGGTTCAGAAGGGTCTTTGAACGATAAAAAGAACTTTTTTGGCGGTGGCGGTGGCGGAGGAGGAGGTTGTATTGGCAGTTGGTGTGGATCTGGTTGGGGTTTCGGTGGAGGTGGTTTTGGCGGTTGGCCTGGCCCTGGTTCCGGTTCCGTCGGAGGAAGGGCTTAAGGCGGTGGTGGTTGGCGGCGGAGGTGGTGGTGGAATTCCTTGAACAAAGAAGCTAGCTCTCAATAATAAATTAAATTTAGATTTAATTTTAGTATAGGGCCTGTTTTTATCTATTTCATTTTCTTAATGAACAGATAATATTGGCTCTTCAAGTATTAGTTTCTTGTTTTTCCTTCACATGGAATGAAACTTATTTATTTATGAACATGGTCTTAACTATTAAATCGTCTTGTTTTATTGTTCACTATTTTGAATATTGTTGTGATGTATACCATTGTTTAAAACTTAATGTGACAATCGTAAATGGAATTAATTTTACAAGTATAAAAAAGTATGTGACAAAACTGTTAGCAAATTACGGACCGGAACAAAGTCATGACAATAGTGATATGAGAAAAATAAAGGTAAAATGACACAAATAGTTTTACGTGGAAAATCCCCAAATAAACTTGAGGTAAAAACCACGGTCAAGTGTAGGAGTGATTCAATATAAAAATAGGGATTACAACATTTTCTCTCTAAATATAAGGTGAAACTATATTACACTCTCTCTTGAAATAGGAGAAATTAGTACACTCTAAATTGAGAAAAACAAAAATGAGAAGTGAGAAACATGCAGTTTACTTGCTTGGTTGGGATACCAAATGCTAAAACCTTAAGCCCTTTTATAGCCATTTTTTTCCACTAGTTCACCTAATTTTTTAGGTGGACAATACAATTGCTGAAAGCTTCAACTTTGGCTACGATATTTTGGTACCAATCCACAATGATTCACCTACCAAAGCCACCAAATTGACTTTACATTTTATATTCTCCCACTTAAAGTCAATTTTGTAATTTTTTCATCCTTCTCTACACTTGTCATTCATGTTGCTTACGTCTCTGCTAGGCTACACGAGGATCTACACCATTCAAACTTGCCGGTGTTGATTGGTTTAGTCATGCAATCTTCTAGGTTCTCATCGTCTGGATCTTTTGCATATTCACACTTCTATTTTCTATTACTTCTCGAACAAATTGATATTGAACTCATATGTGCTTTGCCCATGAATGTAAGGCTGGATTCTTTGCAATATGTAAAGCGCTCTGGCTGTCACAAAACATAACAATATTTTCTTGTTTGTACCCGAGCTCCTCCAATAACATTTGAGTCCAAACTGCTTCCTTGCAAACTTGTGTAGATGTCATGTATTCTGCTTCAGTTGTAGATAGAGCTACAATAGTCTGCAGTTTTGAAACTCATCTTACAGCTCCTCCTGCAAGTGTAAACACATAGCCGTATTGGATTTTCTTTTATCATGATCACCTGCGAAATCTGAATCTATATAACCTCTGACAGTAAAATCCGATCCCCCATAACATAATGCAGCATCAGAGGTTCATCTAATGTATCTCAGAATCCTCTTCATTGTATCCCAATGCTCTCTACCAGGATTCGCCATGTATCGACTGACTGCTCCCACTGCTTGGGCAATGTCTGGTCTTATACATATCATAGCGAACATTAGACTCTCCACTGTTGATGCATATGGTACTCGAGACATATCCCTCCTCTCTGCTTCATTGCGAGGACTCATACTTGAGGATAACTTGAAATTAATAGGAATAGGGGTAGAAACTGTCTTACAATCTTGCATGTTGAAGCGTCGCAAGATTTTCCGGAAGTAGTTCTTCTGAGAAAGCCAAATTTTCCTATTATTTCTGTCTCGGTGAATCTGCATCCCTAGAATCTTGTTTGTTGGTCCCAAGTCCTTCATTTCATACTCCCTAGCCAACTGTGCCTTCATTTCTTGGATCCGATCTTTATTGGGGACTGCCACCAACATATCATCCACATGCAACAGCAAAATAATGAAATCATTATCATCAAACCTTTTGTAGTATGCACAATGGTCTGAACTAAGTATGTTGTATTCAAGGCTCATTATGAAGGAATCAATCTCTTGTACCAACATCTCTATGCTTGTTTGAGACCGTATAGAGATTTCTTCAACCTGCAAACCAAATTCTCCTTGCCTGTTTCAGCAAAACCTTCTGGTTGAAGCATATAAATTTCTTCTTCAAGTTCTCCATGAAGAAACGTAGTTTTTACATCTAACTGCTCAAGATATAAGTCAAACGTAACACACATCGCTAGGACTACTTTGATTGTCGTGAGTCGAACCATAGGGAAAATATCTCGTTGAAATCAATACCTTCTTTCCGAAAGCATATACCTTCACCATCAATCTTGCATGATACCTATCTACTTGATCGTTGCTATCCCTCTAGATCTTGTAGACCCATTTATTATCAATGGCTTTTCTGCCATGTGGTAACGGTACTAGTTTCCAAGTTTGATTCTTGTGGAGAGCTTCAATTTCTTCATGCATTGATGTCATCCATCGAGACGATCCGAGCTTTTTGTAGCTTCATGGAAAGTTGATGGCTCTCCATCCTCCATTAAAAGACAGTATGCAACATTGCTCTCCATAACATACTCTAATTGACAAGCTGGCGACTTTCTCTCACGAGTTGACCGAGGTACTTCTTGGACATCAGACTCGACTTGTTCTTGTACCTCGTGCTCTGGTACAGATTCAGAAGATATTAAATCTTCATTATAGATTATTTTCTACTAGCACTGTAGTAGTCTTCTGGTTCTCTTTAAATGTATTACTATCTCCCTTCTCTTGCAGTTTATCTTCTACAAATATCACATCTCTGCTGATAATGACCTTGTTGGTAGTGGGATCCCACAGTCGATACCTCTTGACTCCATCAGCATACCCCAAGAAGATACATTTTCTGGACTTTGGGTCCAACCTTTTCTTTCTTGGTCATTGTACATCACATACACAGGACTTCCAAATGTATGTAGACGATAATAATCAATAGATTTACCAGTCCACATCTCCATGGGCATTTTCAGATCAATCACAGTTGATGGGGACCGATTGATCACATAACATGCGGTTTTGACTGCCTCTGCCCAGAATATCTTGGGTAGACTTGCAGTTCTCAACATTGCTCTTATCCTTTCTAACAAGGTTCTGTTCATTTGCTCTGCCATCCATTTTGTTGAGGTGTGTACGCCACCATGAACTGTCTTTTGATACCTTCTTGTTGACATAAAGACTCAAATTCATTACTTGTAAATTCTCCTCCATTATCAGTCCTTAGACACTTGATCCTTTTGTAGATTCGTGTTCTATTTGAGCTTTGTAAACTTTGAAGACTAGAAATATATCCGCCTTCCTTTTGATAGGATACACCCAACATCTCCAGGAATAATCATCATTGAAAGATACAAAGTGAAGCTGGCTCGAGCCGAGCTCCTTGCTTTGCCCTCGTGGCCCCAAGTATTTAGAGTCTAGCTCGAGCTGAGCTCTAAATACTTATCAAATTCTTCAAGGAAATTGGCTCAAGCCGAGCTCCTTGCTTTGGCTTCGTGGCCCAAAGTATTTGGAGTTTAGCTCGAGCTGAGCTCCAAATACTTGTCAATTTTCCTTCGATACTCATTTCTGAACAAATAATTCTGGGAAGTAGATCATTTTCATTCAATCGTAAAAGAGCCTTTCATTACATTAGATATCTCCAACTACGAATAATATTTCTTTAAATTGATGTTGTTCCACGCCCTTGGGAGTTTTCGCCCATTTAATTCTTCCAACTCATATGCTCCTCCAGCCAACACCTTCGTCACCTGAAGTGATCCTTCCAATTCACATCCAACTTTCCTTTGGTTTTGCTAGCGTCCAATCTCCTTAGCACCAGATCTCCGACCTGAAAGGCCCTCCTTATCACATTCTTGTTATATGCTGCCTTAATCCTTTCTCTCGTTCTTTCCATCTGTAAAAATGTCATTTCTCTTTTCTCATTAAAAGTGTCCAAAGCTTCCTGAATCATCATTTCATTTTTATTTTCCTCAAACGTTTACACTCGATGAGTCCCCGGCAACGGCGCCAAAAACTTGTTCGCCTATATTTTTAGCTTCACCGCAAGTGTACGGTGTTCGTTATCGAATAGGGTAGCAAGGTCGTATCCACGGAGACTAATAAATCAATAGGCTAAGTATTGAGCCAAGATAGTTTTACTTTTATTTAGACGATCAATATTTGATGGTTGTTGTTTTGAGATTAAAACAATTTCAATCACTAGAACACAAGAATACAATAACACAGATGAAAGAAGTATCAAGATGATGAAATGGATTTCCGAGTTAAGGTTTCGATTAATAATCCTCTTGTTGTCCGATTTAATCAAAGCCAAGGTTATTATCAATATTCCTATAAGACGATCACAAAGCTATTTTATCCTCCCTCTCGAGATGCATATAAAATGTAGATTGAAATATCTATGCTAGCATCTCTACTCAACATAAGATACACAACTCCCAAATGCACAATAGATCAAATGTCCTCACAATATTCACAAACCTCTCGATTCATGCAAATATTCGTGTCAAGTACTTAAGATCTAATATTGAAACTCATCTCTCGAATTATGAATCAATATATCAAACATGTTAAATCATTGGCCAAGTGATAAAACAATAATAAGCTCAAAGTACTCAAATAGGCTTCAAGATAATAACTTCAACCAAGATTAAAACATTCAACAAGAGTTCATTAATCTACTTCCAAAACCCGGAAATCACAAGAGTTTAGCTACACATGATTAAACAACTTACACACAAAGTGTTCAAAGTCATTACAAATGAAACTAAAAGATAGAAACTAAAAGAGAAGCAAGAAAACTTAGGAACGTCGACAATCTCTCGATGTATCTCCGTTCTTCAAGCTCCGATGCAACCCGATTATCTCCTTGATGTCTCCTTCCAAGAGTTGACTCTTGTCTTGTGTTGTAGATCCCAAAAATGCCAGAATGTCCTTGTGCGCCCCCCAAAAAGCCTTTTTATACCTCCCATCATGTTTAGGGCTTAATGTGCAGATTATGGGATTCCAGCGCAGACACACGGGTGGTGCGCCCACGCACGGGTTACCCGTGCGCCACCCTATTTGGAATACCCCAACTCTCTCGTAGGGCGCACGGGTGGTGCGTCGAGCACGCCTACCCGTGCGCCACTCCGTGAGATATCCTCGACTCTCGGTAGGGCGTACGGGTGGTGCGCCCATGCATGGGCTACCCGTGCGCCATGTTGAGCCTTCAATCAACCTTATACAGGGGTGCACTGGTGGTGTCTTGAGGCACGCCCAACTCGTGTGCCCCTGTCTCTCTTCCGTGAACGCTCAACTTTCGCTCTTTTAGGCTTCACGTTTCGTATATCCACTCAATTCTCCGCGTTTCTACTTTGCTTTCCTCATATTCTTATTCAATTAGCTTCAAATATCATGAAATTCCTACAAAATAAGCAAAGTGTAATATCTTTTCCACAAGGAGTGAATATGTAACGTTTAACGCGAGTATATGCATGTTTACTTATCATTATAGCTCAAATATGCATCAAAATACATGCAAAATTCACGCTTATCAAAATCCCCAAACTTAAATGTTGACCGCCCCGATCAACAATATTTAGAACACGATAAAGCACAACAGGGAGAAAAAGATAACAGCGCACACCGAGAATCTATAAGAAAATCCAAATTGTTCGTCATGAATGCTGAGTACAACTCAATCAAGCCTCAAATATCTAATCAAAGAACACGCCTCAAATAAAACAAAGTGAAATGCTCTAAATCCAACTCTCGAAGTTAAGTGTATACTCTCATCTCACGAGGTTATAGGACGTGTTTACGCTCAAATCAATTCGATGTCGCAAAAATACCATAGGCTTGCAATTTGTCTCATATCTCCGCCACGAGAGTGTATGCAATTTGTGAATCATAAAGGACTTTCTCATTTGGTTGTAATGAAGGCTCTTTGGTTTAGGTAGGAAATTTTTGGATAAAGTGACTCAAACTCGAGTGTATAGACCGATGAGCATATCAATCATTTTCATTACAATCCCATATGCTACTCCAATCATCCCTCATTTTTATCAACTTCATTTATCTCCATTTCCTTCTTTCCTTTTGAGAATTACCTCCATTCACAATCCTTCGCCCCCCAAATTTATCCACTTTTCAATCTCTCTCTCTTTTTTTTTTTTTTTCATTTGTGCATTTTCAACATCTTTCCTTCCTCTTTTTATTCCATTTAACCAAGTATGCCCAATTATCCTATTTTTTCAATTCCCACCCATTCAACCTCGTTCATTCCCCTTTTACTCAACGTTATACATTCGAGTTTAAGGTGATGGAAATATAGTAAGATCAAGGGTTAAATTTGTGGTTATCAAAGAAATAGGCTATAGGCTCAACTTGGCTAACTAGGAGTTTTCACATGTTTAGGTAGGCAAAAGGCATGAAAGGCTAACAAAGATGGCCTTTAATCACATTCACAATTCACATACACATGTGGCCTTGACAGAGATACCAGAGCAAGTTCTAGAATTTTAATCAACATGAATGATACACTCATATTACAACAAGATCGCACAAGATATAAGCAAGTAAAGGCTCAAAGCTCACAGCTTGTCAAAATGTAATTCAAAGCATCACACCAAGTTTTTCATATCAACATGCTCAAAGTTATCTATTTGAGGCTCAATCAATCCATAAACAGCATCTAATCCCAACAATATGAATTTTCCATCAACACACAAACAATAAGTTGCACCATGCTCGGTCAACACACTCTCTAACCACTACTAAAGCTATAAACGTGCTCTAATGCAAATGCAACCTAAAATGCTCTAATGCAACTATATGAAAACAAACAAATGCAAGAAAATGTTTTTTTTTTTTTTTTTAGTATGTATCCACACTTTTCATTTATTAAAATGCTATCTCTCCCCCCAAACTTGAATGAAATTATAGTGTCCTAAGGGGAAAAATAGAATTTCAATAACAAAAAGTGGGATATACTCGAATCATCACGGCGGTGGTGGTGGGAAGTGGCCTTGAGAAATATGCAACATTTGTAGATGTTGGAGCACTTGCCATGTCTCCTCGGAACGCCGCTCCGATCGCTCGCTGAACGCGAGAAAATCAGCCCTATGTTGAAACACACAAAAATACAACAAAACACACAAATCACACTCATTAATAAAAACACGCAAACGCGTTGGGTTGCCTCCCAACAAGCGCTATATTTAACGTCTTTAGCTTGACGCCTGTTTTGTTAAATTATGGGTCGCGCAAGGTGGTGGATGTCACTTCCTCTTGATTCCCTCGGTGGAAATAGTGCTTAATCCGTTGGCCATTTACCATGAAAGTATCGCCTTCTTTTGTTAACAATTCTACAATCCCAGGTGGGTTCAGCACTTTCTTTATCATGAATGGCCCCGACCACTTAGACTTGAGTTTTCCCGGGAAAAATTTAAGGCGTGAATTGTATAGGAGCACCGGTTCTCCCGGTAAAAACTCTCTTTTCTTGATCATCTTATCATGCCACCTCTTGGTTCTCTCCTTGTAAATTCGAGAATTTTCGTAAGCTTCATCCCGGAATTCTTCCATCTGATTCAAATGAAGTAACCTTTCCTCACCGGCTTTCTGAAAATCCAGATTCAGTTTCTTAACCGCCCAAAATGCTTTGTGCTCTAATTCTACCGGCAAATGGCACGACTTACCAAAAATAAGTTGATATGGAGATGTGCCCAACGGTGTTTTATATGCAGTCCGGTATGCCCACAGAGCATCATCCAATTTTAACGCCCAATCCTTTCGGTTGATTGTTCGCCTATATTTTTAGCTTCACCGCAAGTGTACGGTGTTCGTTATCGAATAGGGTAGCAAGGTCGTATCCACGGAGACTAATAAATCAATAGGCTAAGTATTGAACCAAGATAATTTTACTTTTATTTAGACGATCAATATTTGATGGTTGTTGTTTTGAGATTAAGACAATTTAAATCACTAAAACACGAAAATAAGATAACACAAATGAAAGAAGTATCAAGATGATGAAATGGATTTCCGAGTTTAGGTTTCGATTAATAATCCTCTTGTTGTCCGATTAAATCAAAGCCAATGTTATTATCAATATTCCTATAAGACGATCACAAAGCTATTTTATCCCCCCTCTCGAGATGTATATAAAACGTAGATTGAAATATCCATGCTAGCATCTCTACTCAACAATAGATACACAACTCCCAAAAGCATCAAAGATCAAATGTCCTCACAATATTCGCAAACCTCTCGATTCATGCAAATATTCGTGTCAAGTACTCAAGATCTAATATTGAAACTCATCTCTCGAATTATGAATCAATATATCAAACAAGTTAAATCATTGGCCAAGTGATAAAACAAGAATAAGAACAAAGTACTCAAATAGGCTTCAAGACAATAACTTCAACTAAGATTAAAACATTCAACAAGAGTTCATTAATCTACTTCCAAAACCCGGAAATTACAAGAGTTTAGCTACACATGATTAAACAACTTACACACAAAGTGTTCAAAGTCATTACAAATGAAACTAAAAGAGTGAAACTAAAAGAGAAGCAAGAAAACTTAGGAACGTCGACAATCTCTCGATGTATCTCCGTTCTTCAAGCTCGATGCAACCCGATTATCTCCTTGATGTCTCCTTCCAAGAGTTGACTCTTGTCTTGTGTTGTAGATCCCAAAAATGCCAGAATTCCCCCGTGTGCGCCCCAAAAGTCTTTTTATACTCCCCATCATGTTTAGGGCTTAATGTCATAGATTATGGGATTCAGTATGCCACGACGACGGGTGGTGCGCCCACGCACGGTTACCCGTGCGCCACCTCTTTGGAATAACCCAACTCTGTAGGGGGCGGGTCAGTGCGTCGAGCACGGCCTACCCGTGCGCTACTCCGGTGAGATATCTCGACTCTCTGTAGGCGCACGGGTGGTGCGCCCATGCATGGGCTACTCGTGCGCCATGCCGCAGCTTCAATCAACCTTATACAGGGGTGCACGGGTGGTGTCTTGAGGCACGCCTAACCCGTGTGCCCCTATTTCTTTCCGTGAACGCTCAACTTTCGCTCTTTTAGGCTTCATGTTTCGTATATCCACTCAATTCTCAGCGTTTCTACTTTGCTTTCCTCATATTCTTATTCAATTAGCTTCAAATATCATGAAATTCCTACAAAATAAGCAAAGTGTAATATCTTTTCCACAAGTTGTGAATATGTAACATTTAACGCGAGTATATGCATGTTTACTTATCATTATAGCTCGAAATACACATCGAAACACATGTAAAATTCACACTTATCAAAATCCCCCAAACTTAAACCGTTGACGTTCCGATCAACAATTTTTTTGAAAACACGATAAAGCACAACAGGAGATAAGAATAAAAGCGCACACAACGGATCCAAAAAGAAATTCATATTATTCATCATGAATGTCAAGCAACATACCAATCAAGCCTCAAATATCCGATCAAAGAACACGCCTCAAGTAAAACAAAGTGAAATGCTCAATTCCAACTCTCAAAGTTAAGTGTATACTCTCATCTCTCGAGGATATAGGACGTGTTTACGCTCAAATCAGTTCGATGTCGCAAAATTACCATAGGCTTGCAATCGTCTCATATCTCCGCCACTAGAGTGTATGCAATTTGTGAATCAAAAAGGACTTTCTCATTTGGTTGTAATGAAAGCTCTTTGGTTTGGGTAGGAAATTTTGGATAAAGTGACTCAAACTCGAGTATATAGACCGATGAGCATATCAATCATTTTCATTACAATCCCATATGCTACTCCAATTATCCCTCATTTTTATCGACTTCATTTATCTCCATTTCCTTTCTTTCTTTTGAGAAACGCCTCCATTCACAATCCTTCGCCCTCCAAGGTTTATCAACTTTTCAATCAATTTTTTTTTTTTTTTTTTTTCATTTGTGCATTTTCAACACTTTTTATTCAACTCATTTCCTTCCTCTTTATGTCCCATTTAACCAAGTATGCCCACTTATCCTACTTTTCAATTCCCACCCATTCATCCTCATTCATTCCTTTACTCAACGCTATACATTCGAGTTTAAGGTGATGGATATATTAAGATCAAGGGTTAAATTTTGTGGTTATCAAAGAAATAGGCTATAGGCTCAACTTGGCTAACTAGGAATTTCAACATCTTTAGGTAGGTAAAAGGCTTGAAAGGCTAGCAAAGATGGCCTTTAATCACATTCACTTCGCATACAACATGTGGCCTTGACAGAGATACCCAAGCAAGTTCTAGAATTCTAACAACATGGTGATACACTCAAATCACAACAAGATCACTGCGCAAGATACAAGCGGTAAAAGGCTCAAAAGCTCACGAGGCTTGCAATTATGTAATTCAAAGCATCAAACCAAGCATGAAAATAATAAACATGCTAAAGCTATAAACGTGCTCTAATGCAAATGCAACCTAGCATGCTCTAATGCAACTATATGAAAACACAAAATGCATGAACCTTTTTTTTTTTTTTTTTTTTTGTATCCACACTTTTCATATATTAAAATACTATCTCTCCCCAAACTTGAATGAAATTATAGTGTCCTAAGGGGAAAAATAGAATTTCAATAACAAAAAGTGGGGATATACCTGAATCATCTGCGGCGGCGGTGGGAAGTGGCCTTGGGAGATATGCCACATTTGTAATCGCTGTTGGAGCACTTGCCAAGTCTCCTCGGACCTCCGATCATAGTCCTCCGGAATGTGAGAAAATCAGCTCGATGCTGCCTCAAATCCTCTCCTTGCCGCCTCAGCTCCTCTTCTTGCCGACGCAAGTTCTCCCCAAACGCATAGAACATGTCTTGAAAATCAGTGCCGCGCTGGGGTCCTCCACTATGAGAGGGACCGGGACGATCCCCGCTTTGAGATTGTCGGGGGTAATCGCCTCTGTGCGAGGACTCGGGTCTGTCATACCCAATTTGGGGGTGATGAGGTTCCATCCCCATTTCGCGTCCATGTATCTCGTCCTCCTCCGCCACCATATCTTCTTCATCCAAGAAACCTTCAACTCTGCGCCTCTTTCTTGACTCTATAGCCTCGGTAATTCGGTTATGTGCGTCAGAGTTCATTAAGAAGTTGGTGGTGTCCATCAATGTATCGACGGTGGTGTATGGCGGGTTAGGCAACGGAAATGCAAAGACCTTTCTTTTGTAGAAGCACCAATGTGTTGTCTTCGTGTGCTATGAACTTCATGTGATGCAACGATGCCAAATTGACCAGTCTTTGCCGGGATAGGCTCAAGCCTGGAAATCGACATTGAAATGCCGGGCAATAGGGGTAATGAGGCCCCTATAGAAATCGTACCTCCTTCCCGCCTAGCTAATCTGTTCCATTTGCTCGGCAAAATTATGGCGGTGTTGTAGGGGGTGTTTGTGACCATACACGGAGGAGATAAAGTTCCTTAGTCGTCATACCTCCAATGTATCTCCGTTCTTCAAGCTCCGATGCAACCCGATTATCTCCTTGATGTCTCCTTCCAAGAGTTGACTTTTGTCTTGTGTTGTAGATCCCAAAAATGCGAGAATGTCCTTGTGTGCGCCCCCAAAAGCCTTTTTATACCTCCCATCATGTTTAGGGCTTAATCTTTGCAGTTATGGGATTCAGCCGTTGAGACACACGGGTGGTGCGCCCACGCACGGGTTACCGTGCGCCACCCTCTTGGAATACCCCAACTCTCTGTAGGGCGCACGGGTGGTGCGTCGGAGCACGGCCTACCCGTGCGCCACTCCGGTGAGATATCGACTCGGTAGGGCGCACGGGTGGTGCGCCCATGCATGGGCTACCCGTGCGCCATCTTTGCAGACTTCAATCAACCTTATACAGGGGTGCACGGGTGGTGTCTTGAGGCACGCCCAACCCGTGTGCCCCCTGTCTCTTCCGTGAACGCTCAACTTTCGCTCTTTTAGGCTTCACGTTTCGTATATCCACTCAATTCTCCGCGTTTCTACTTTGCTTTCCTCATATTCTTATTCAATTAGCTTCAAATATCATGAAATTCCTACAAAATAAGCAAAGTGTAATATCTTTTCCACAAGGAGTGAATATGTAACGTTTAACGCGAGTATATGCATGTTTACTTATCATTATAGCTCGAAATATGCATCAAAATACATGCAAAATTCACGGTTATCAGGGGGTGACAACATCCATTCCATTACCAAGCTAAAAGGAGTTTCTCCCGTTGCCTCTTTCGGGTTAGTTCGATAAGCCCATAGGATTGAGTTGAGCTCTCGAACCCATGCACCCCTGCCTTTTCTAACCGAACTTTGAGTCCTTGGACCAAAATCCTATTGGTAACCTCCACTTGCCCATTAGCTTGTGGATGAGCTACCGACGTGAAGTTGTGTTTTATCTTCAATTCTTTGTACCATGTCTTTATCCCTGCTCCCACAAACTGTGTTCCATTATCCGATATAAGAATCCAAGGTGTTCCGTACCTGCAAGCAATATTTTTCCAAATGAACTTCATCACTGCATCTTCGTTTATTTTTGCTAAAGGCTCAGTTTCCACCCACTTGCTAAAGTAGTCAATTGCCACAATCAAGAACTTCCTCTGACCCGAAGCTGGAGGAAATGGTCCCACTATATTAATCCCCCATTTTGCAAAAGGACATGTCAAACTCATGGTCATGAGCTCCTCTATCGTTCGATGTATGAGTGGCGCATGAATCTGACACTTCTCACAAGCTCTTACCAACTTCTCCGCTTCCTTTTTCAAATGAGTCCAAAATACCTCGACCTAACACATTCTTTACTAAGATTCTTGCTCCCTTTTGATTTCCACAACACCTTTCATGTATCTCCCTCACCACATACATGTCTTCTTCTTCACTCAAACATCTTAACAAAGGCATAGAGAAGCCTTTCTTATACAACCTATCTCCAACAATGCAAAAAATGTGTAGCCCGGATTTTCAGCTGAGCTTCATCACTCATCTTTTCTGGCAAAGTCCCTCATTTTAAATAAGCCAAAATAGCCGATCTCCAATCTTCCTTTTCTTCAATCTCCCCGACCTCCAAGCTCAACACCGTCTCCTTTGCCACCAGGAACGTTATTTGCTTAGCTTGATTTTCTATTGCCGAACTACCATTTTTGCCAGAAAAATCTGCACGGCCATTTTCTGCCCTCGGAACCTGACAGATCTTGACCTCTACCAACCCACCTCCAGAGCTCGGTATGCCTCCACATACTTCTTCATCCTTTCCTCCCTCACTTCAAACTCCCCCATTATTTGCTTATGGACGAGCTGGGAATCCATATAAACTACATGTCTAGTAGCACCCATCTCAATAGCCACTTGGACTCCTCTGATAAACGCTTCGTATCCCACTTCATTATTAGATAATTTGAACTCCAACCTCATAGCAAAATCATTCTCAATTTCTTGTGGACTGATTAAAACAATACCAGCCTCATAACCCGAGCTCCCAATCGAGCCGTCAATGTAAACCACCCATGTTCCCTCTTCACTAGTGACCTTTGTTAACTCTTGCACAAAATCCGCCAAGGCTTGAGCCTTGATCGTCGACCTACTCTCAAATTCAATATCATATTCGCTCAAATCAATAGCTCATTTAACTAACTTTCCCGCTACTTTTGGATTACTCATTAAATTTCTTAACGGGAGATTAGTTCAGACATTTACCTTATGCGAGAGAAAATATGGCCGAAGTCTCCTTGTTGTTACCACCAACTCCAAACCTGCTTTCTCGATCTTTGCGTATCTCAACTCTGCATTCCTTAACACCTTGCTAATGTAGTATACCGGTTTTTAAACCAACCTCTCTTCTCTGATCAAGATCGTGTTGACCCCCTGCTCCCCTACATAGATGTAAAGGTACAAGGGCTCCTTTGCACCACCATTGGTCAAGAAAGACAAATTAGCCAAGTAATATTTCAAATTCTCAAAGGCTCTCTAACACTCCTCATCCCAGATAAACTTCTTAGCTTTCCTCAATCCTTAATCCTTAATCCCTAATCCCTAATCCCTAATCCCTAATCCCTAATCCCTAATCCCTAATCCCTAACACTTTTAAAAGGATGAATATTTCTGTAAAAAATTGGTCAGACTAAAATACACCTATATTTTATTAATGAATGAGAGGCTAAAGTGTAATTTTAACTATGTTATCTTTTTGAAATTAAATGTTATTAAGAGAAGGTATACGAAAAGCTTGAAAGACATTCCACATTCACTTCACTCTAATTTTCCTCCTCTCTGATCGGTCTACCTGAAATCTGAATGGATTCAATAGAATCTCAAAACTCCCAGGCATTTCACCTATAATAATAATTTTTTTCCTTCTATTCTTCTTGGTTTTGTTTGATTTTTGTAGCAGCTAAAGCATATACTCATGATCATCCAGTTTTAATTTTGAACTCTTTGTGTAAACCCTCTCCTCTTATTCTCTCTCGCACGACCCTCCTTCATGCTTCTTAATAACAGGTGATTCATTTTTTTTTCTTTCGATTTTATATGGAGACTTATGTGTATGTATTTATTTGTGCACTAGGGTCTTTTTGATCGCATTTAGTGTTTAGTAATTCAAGTGGATTTTGTTTGTGGGTCTTCTTGGCATTTTTGGAATAATACTAAATTTGCACTCAACCTTTTTTTTTTTGGATATAATATGCGATCAATACTCAAACTTTAAAGAAATTCTTATCTAATATTGGAGTATGTTTTTAGTATTTTCGGGGGGCATTTTTCGTTGAGGGTTTTTTGTTGATATGTGGGAAAAAGGAAAAGTGTGAATTTTATTAGCTTAGTAGCTAACTTTATGTGTGCGAGAAGAAAAAAGTGGGAAAAGTCAGTAATATACATCTTGATGGGTATGCTCGTATTTGTGAATCGATTCACTTGTGTTGTACAATTGATTGGCTTAGGAGATAAGGGGTCCATTTAGTATTTAAACATTGCATCACGATTGACAAAATTGATAGTAGATGGAAAGGAGTCTCAAATTACAATGCCAAGTACATAAGAGAACTAAAGCAACATTGTTATTGAAAAACAAGATTTTGCCCAATTAGAATAATACTTATACTTAAGAGTTGAAATATAAAATAATTTTGAATACAATGTTTAGTTATATAAGAGAAAAGGTACTATTGGATTCTTTGAGATTACTCCATGTCTAAAAGATCGAATGACTATGATTCAAAGCCTTGATTAACAATTTAGGCTTCTTTGAGGATTGCATATGAATAAGTTGTTTTGGTTTTAGACTAATAGTGAATTGTGATATATGAATTTCATATTTTGTAGTTTGCCAAATTGGAGAGCATATATGAGAATAACCATGTAATTTTCTTTTCAATTATTTTCATATTTTCCTACGTATTAATGTTGGAATGAATCATTGATTGCATTGCAAGTCTTCAAAAAGACATTAATCTTGAGATGTAATTATTGATGGCAGTATTATATGAAAACCCAAAAGTGTTGGGATGAGTTTGTCAAACAAGGGAAATACTTAGCTTTATGTCGATATGATGTCGAGGAGAATTACAGATGAGAGCTTCATTTTAGCCTTTAAAAAAAATTCGATTTTACGAATAGAACAAGTTGATAAGAACTACTAATCTTAAGTTTTAATTCTTTTCGTCTTAGCCTTATTTTTTTTCTCATGTCTAAAATTTGGAGCAATGTGATGATCTCGCATAAGCGCAAGATCGAAAAATAATGGTTGAAGTTTCCAGGTCTCAAATGTTGAATGAGACACAGTGGAAAACTCGGGCATCAGTGACAATTCGTTGGATTCCATTCCCTCGGTTCCTACCTTAACCATCATGAGCAAGATCCTCTGTTGAGTGGCCCTAAAGGGCCTAGCTTTGTGTGTGCCTTTTCACATCCTCCAAGCATAAGAAGCGTGAAGCAGCATCATATAACTAGATGATAATTTAAGGTACTTTTTATTCTTGTAATAATGAGCTAGATTGCACTGCAATTTCCTATTTGTAATTTGATACGTAAATAGTGAAATTATAATAGTTCATCCATTCCTATTCTAAAAGCATGAGTGTTTTTGTCAAATTTTGACGAACTAAATTACCCTTCTCATGATGAAATAAATATAATTCACAAAACAGAAAAATGTATTGGATCGCAAGGAAGACGCAAGGTAGAAGAAACATCTTCGTATCCTACTTTCTATCACAACATGTACAAACGCCGCACAACCACGCACTTTAGCACCAAGGATAAAGAAAACAAGTAAGTAAAGCGTACACTTGTCGGATGCACCTAATCAATGGTAGCTTCTTAATCACAACCTTAATAGATCTGTTGATATGCTTTCGTCATCACTTCTTTCCCACTATTATGTTTATAACTAGATTATTTTTGGTACGAGTCATTATATTTCAATATCTATACTCATCATTTTTGTGTCAATATATTTTTGGACAATTGTGTATTCTCTTTTTGTCCCTTTCAATTTCGAGACCATTGCAAGCCAACTCCGTCAAGACTCAACCTAGGAAGGGTTGATTTTGTCGCTCATCCGATGTCCTTCACCAACTCTCGGACTAGGTGTGTATCTTATTTCTACTTAATTACTTTCTTTTAGTATAACTCAATAGGCTCGATGTGTATTAATTTCTGTTGAGAATAATTGTTTATCATTCCTTTTTTTTTTTTATTATGAATTCTTCATCTTTTATTTGTCTTTTGCTTCAAAAATATGTTATTTGATATTGTGGTAGATTGTGATGATGAGATTCTTGTGTTGATGTTTGAGAGGCATTGGATATGGGATGTAGCGTGTTAGAGATTGATTTTTCAAGTGTGCTTAATGAACATTTGAAGGGCTCGTACACATGGTAAGCTTTTTTCTTCAATTTTTGTAGATGAAAAGTATGTGAACAAAAGGAGAGAAATTGTGAGTTTTTGTCCACTTGAAACAAGTTCATCACTAACATTGAGAAGAACAAAATTATCCGATGGAAGGAAGCAATTTTTTTGTATGTCGCCTAGAATTTGATATAACAATATACTTCTTTGTCTAGAAAACAAATCGAGATATTAACTAAATGTGTTGAAACTTTGACAAATGTTGTATTGTAACATTAGAAGTATGAGAGAAAGGACAATCTTATCTCTTTTGTTGGTCAACAATAATCATTTTTACATTTCTATGTAGTTATTGATTTTAGATGGTTGCTCTGCCCTTGATGAGAAATATGTGAAACTAAATGTAAGCTGTTGTAAGAAATGCAATACAAATGGTCATAATTTTTTTTTTCTTTGTTTTGTTAGCGTGGCGGATAGATAACTTGTCACATTCCTTGTAGACATTCAAAACTCACTAGGATATTGCCAACATCACTGGTTAGAAATGCACTCACACTAATTATTTTCACTATGAGTCATGATTTGAGCCATGTAGATCATTAAGAAACATAGTTTTATTTGGAAAAATATTAAGGAAGTGGCAAATGTCCCCAAAGTGAACATGGTGAATTTTATTTTTTTTTGTATTTGTTTTTGAAAATATGCTCATCTCATACAGTGCAAAATATTTTAATTTTTATCTACATTAGATAAATACCTTTCCTTAAGCAGAATATTACGGTTTAACATATCTCCTTTTGTTTCTAATAAGTTTTGTTGTGAATCTTGTTCAAAACACCGTATCTTTCCAATCTTATCTTGAGAAGATTGCTAAATGAGAATCGATTTAATGTAAAGAACAATGAAAGAGGTGATTGAATCATGAGAAAGACTTTCATTTCAACAAAAACTAAGCCAATGCATCGATTGTTATTTTCATTTATAAAAAATATATTTTGTGTCAAGTTGTTTTGAGCCAGATTTATAGAGTGTTTTAGCCATTCATGGGAATAAGATCTATGCCATCTTCTTTTCCTCTCCATTTCACGTATCTTTATTTCCGTCTATCAAGATTCGATCGGCTATAAAGCAAGTAAAAGTCCAAGCAATTGTGTAACTTTTTTGGCCGTCTTAATCATTTGGTTGTATTTTTTGCTTGCAACTCGTATTTTCATTGTTATCCTTGTGATGAATCAGTAAACATGGGTTTTCGTCATGTTAATACACGGGTATAATGGTTGATTTGCTCCTTTAAATTAATCTTACTTATAAATGATTTCCTATATTTTGGTATTGGTAGGTGCCCTTTACTTCTCTTTAATGGTGGATTAAAATAAAGGGGGCATCCGTTTAAATGTTATGTCTTCAAAAATGTCATTGTACGAAGAATGCTCTAATGACTTAGATAGATTAAAATAAAGGGGACATCCATTTAAATATTTCCCGATTTCTTGATTTTAGGACCATGAATTAAGAAATGTTTACTACGATTCCACGTTACTTTTATCTTATATATTTTGTTGTTAAAATAAAGAGAATCAGGAGAATTTCCAAGTAGTAAATTTCATTGAGGAGGTTATGAATAACATACAAGTTATTTTTCTCAGAGGAGATGATACATTCTTTACATATGAATGCACTTTAATATAAGAATAGAAAATACCCTCGAATTATATAGAATATTTATGTTGTTCCCTTGCCAATGTTATTCCATCAAATTAGACAAGATATTCTGAGATTTTATTGGAATATTGCAAATAGAAAAAGATTCAATTTATCTTTTTTTGGTTTTTATAATGAATGCAGTTTATAACATGAAAACGTAATTCCAATAAATTAATATATTAAATTAAGGGATAATTACAAAAACACCCCCAAGGTTTGGGCTAATTACAAAAAAACCCAGAGATTTTTGAAAATTACAAAAAATCCCTTAAGGTTTGATTCTACTTACATCTTCCCCTTCATAAGCGAAAAATATTTCAAAAAACTACCATGATATTTGTAGAAATATTACGATTAACTCTGAAATATAAGACAAAATCAAACCGAGGGGGCTTTTTGTAATTTTGAAACATCTCGAATTTTTTGTAATTAAACCTTGGGGGTGTTTTTGTATTTATCCCTTAAATTAATGTATTTTTATATTATTCAACTAAGAGGGTGTTTGGCTAAGCTTATTTAAAACATCGATAAGTTGTTTTAGGAGCTTATAAGATGTTAGATTTTATTTTAAAAATAAGTCCAGTTGTTTGGATAAAATAAGATAGTTGAGTTTATAAGCGAGTTTTTATATCTTATAAAATTATTAAGTATATTTTTGTCTTTTGAATGTTTAATAGAAGGAGCTTATAAGCTCTTTTAAAAAAAACGTTGGGGTGAAGGTACTTTTTTAGGAGCTTATAAGCTCTCTAACAACTTTTTTAGAGCTTATAAGCTCTTTTGGAAAAAAATTACAAAACACATTTTAAGAGGTTATAAGCTCTTAAACATCTTATAAGCTATTTTTAAGAGCTTATAAGCTCAGCCTAAGTTTGTGTTTTTAATGTTTCATTGAAGTTCTGTAAACTCTGGAGTAATGTGTGTCTGTATGTGTTTTTGAATTGTTGAAAAATCATTTATGATTTGAACTTTTCCCCCTGCTTATTTTGTATTCCTGCAGGAGCGCCTTTTACTCAAGGTCTCCTCTAGAGTGCTGCTCCTACAACGGTACCGCATGCTGCAACTATGCCCATGATTATTTTTATATAGAATTATGTTTATATTAGTATGTGGTTACCTTTATCTATTCCAAAGCAATGCGACATTTTATAGGAGCGACCACTGTATGACAAACATAGAATATTTATAATTGTTTATATATTTTGAAAAAATCTCCAAATTCATATATTATAAACTAGGAGCTCATATGGTTAAATTTAAATGAGTCAAATTCAGAGAAAAAAATATAAATATTCAACGAACTAATATTTTTATAGTACGATGCTTAATAATTTTGGAAAAATTACCTAATAATGATATACATATTATAGAATATATATAAAATTTTTAAGGGCATTCAACATGTATTTCATGAGTTATAGAACTCTCTTTTATTATATGTTTGTTGGAAATAGAAATTTCAAAACGGTGGGGCTATTCACACCCTCTCTTTTTCATAATACACCCATCCTTTTAACTTTAAGGGATAATTACAAAAGACCCCACGATATTTGGGCTAATTAGAAAAACCAGAGATGTTTGAATTACAAAAAGCCTCCTCGGGTTTAATTATGTCTTACATTTAAGAGGTTAACTATAATATTTTTAGAAATATGATGGGTGTTTTGAAATATTTATTGGTTATGAAGGAGAAACTGTAAGATGGAATTAATTTTCGATGGGTTTTTGTAATTTTGAAACATTTTAGGTTTTTTTGTAGTTAGCTTAAATGTTAGGGGTATTTTTGTAATTATACCTAA
The DNA here is from genome assembly GCA_016081115.2 of Rehmannia glutinosa. Classification (NCBI taxonomy): domain Eukaryota; kingdom Viridiplantae; phylum Streptophyta; class Magnoliopsida; order Lamiales; family Orobanchaceae; genus Rehmannia; species Rehmannia glutinosa. The sequence continues at coordinate 147,783 of JABTTQ020003033.1, forward strand.
CTTTAGTACATCATCTTCACATTATACCCTTTTGTAAAAATTAAAGAAAACTTAAAAAATGCAAAAGGAAACACCACTACCACACGTTGTCTCCTCCACCATCACCACCGTCTCCACCACCATTAATGTTGCCACCTCACCCTTTCTATAAATAAAAGGATGGTGTATTAAGAAAAAGGGTGTGTGAATAGCCCCACCCATTTCAAAATTTCATATCAATCTTTGTTGGACAAGTTTTTAGCCCGATTTTTTTCATTTATGATTTTTGTATTACTATTACTTGAATTTTTCTTTTTAAATAAATAAAAATATATAAAAAGAAAGAAAAAGGTCCTGATCACAAGCCGATCAAGTTGCAAAGGAAAAAATAATGCAAAATTTTACGAAAAAATAATAAAGATAACTTAATGACGCAATTTAAATAAAGGCGTCTATTTCTAGAAAGGATTTTTTAGTGACATTGTCATTTGTTTTTTTTTTTTTGCACTTGCTAGAGCATCGTTTTGATGGTCTGTGGAATGTCGGTCCGGGATCATCGAGCCACAATTTCCATACTTTTTATAGCTTCCGATGAAGCACATGAGTGTATGATAAGCGGGATATTTGAAGAGTCGTCTAACTTTGTCTTTAAAGCTTCCAATTTTTATCGCATCAACTTGAAAATCAAAGTTGAGAGGATAACTTGATGTTGGAGATGTTAAATCATGAGTCAAGTCAAAGTTGTTTCATCACTTTCTGTTAGATTCGACCTTGATTCAACAACCTTGGAATAAACTACAATAGCTAATAGATTATCTTGCTTCATTGGTACAGTGTGATCATTTATAATTGTTTCAAGATTCTCTGAAAATCCCCATCATGCATCGTATCCTCATCATCATAGTCGCAAAATATCTAAGGAGTTACGTGTCGGAATATTGGGAGTGGAAGGAATAGCGTCCGTATCACTATGCTTACGTGGCTTGGTTTTAACCCAAACTTCCGTCTCCACTCCCTTACCCTTGTTAACCGGAGCTCTACCACGATTAGTTGAAGTTGAATTAGTTGCGTGTTAAAGGTTGGGATGTGGTATTGGCCTAATTAATAATTCATATTTTCAAAATTTAAGAAGTTTTTCTTCTTTATTAGTTTTAGAGTCATGAATTATTTATTAAACATTCTACATAATGTAATTCATCACAATTAACTTGGAAGAATAATATATTGTAGCCTTATTGAAATGCAAAAATGCACTAAGTTATAATATCAATGGATTCAGTTATTATGTCAATGGATTCGGCGGCCCGGTAAAACTTTTGAAAAGAAATCAAAAGTCATTCATAATGTGATTAAATGCTTTAACAGTTGGATATGAAAATCATGCGGAAAAAACATTTCTTCGAAGATCCATAAAATGGTAATGACTGGAGATGAAGTAAAATGATTAAAACTAACACACTCCAAATGATTAAAACTAACACACTCCAATTTGATATATCTATACAGTTATTATATCTTAAAGATTACAAAACAAAATTGCTACTATTTTTTTTTTTTTGGAGTTACGCACACACACTTCACTAAGGATAGAACCCTTGACCTCCCACACATAGGAGGGAGTAATATCACTAGGCCAAATGGCTAGTGGTAAAATTGCTACTATTTGAATGTGCATATTAGAGTTATAATATTTTTTTTAATAAGTTTGGTTAGTGGTCAGAGGAAACGTGATAAATGTTAAAGAAACTAAAAGATACAAGGTTCGGATCCTGGTCAACACCTGTACAAAGTGTGAGCAATACTACTTGAGTTACAAACTCGTGGTTTATAATATTTAATTATAACATTAATTACATTACTGGAAAATTCAAAGTAGCAAACTATATCAGCTTCGATTCTGCAAATAGACCCGTTCACCCGACCTGTGAAGAGACTCAACATTTGAGAAATTGGTAAAAAAAAAAAAATGAAGTGAACTATATTGATCAAATATAAAATTAAATAGCACTGTTAATCTTTTTATATTACATAGGTTACGCAAATTGATGATCCAATGAAAGTCCGATAATATCGATCAGTTAAAGAATGAAAGATGCGAAGGAGGTGAGACTCAATGAAATAATGCATTAACATACACTATCTAATGTGCAATTGTTTTTTATTATGATAATTTTTTTTTGGAATTATAAAATCTTTTTAAAATCCTAAACATTAATGCTTTATTATTAACTCGGTTAACCTTACTTAAGTAGAATCTTCACAAATTTCTATTCACGTATGTATTATTGTTTTAGAAGGAGTTGTTAATAGAGTTTATAACAAATCATCTTTATAACAAATCGAATTTAAAACACTTAAATTAATTATTCATCCATATGAAACATTATTTTATGAACTGTAGATATAGATTGGTGTTGAAAGTTGCATAAGATGTTTACAATGCATGTATAACCATATTTGAGGAGGCAACAATTGTATATGCTCATGCCTAATCTGTGATTATTTAACATCAATTGAACAAATTATAATATCATATTATTCTTTAAGTTTCTATTGATTTTTCTTTTTCCTTTTTATAAGATATACAATCGCACATGAATGGCAACTCTACTAGAATCACCGGTTTTAAACCGGTGTCTATTACTACAAATAATAGGTGTTAAAGTCACTTTGGTGTTAAAAGTCTGAAATTTTTTACACCGATTTAAAACCGGTGTCTTTTCCTTCAACAACACCGGTTTTAAACCGGTGTCTATTACTAAAAATAACCGTTGTTAAAGCCACTTTGGTGTTAAAAGTCTGAAATTTTTGACACCGGTATAAACCGATGTCTTTTCCTTCAACGACATCAGTTTTAAAACCGGTGTCTTTTCTTTGAAAGACACCGGTTTTAAACCGGCTTCTTTGAGAAAAATTATCCGCTTTCTAATGTTAAAAATTTTTGTATTTGACACCGATTTTTAAAACCAGTGTCTTTTGATTAATAGACACCGCATAAAAACCGGTGTCTTTTGATGTTTTTAGAAGCGGTTTTAAAAGGGTTGTTTATTTACACAAAAACACCGGCCTAAAACTGCAAAAAAATCATATAAATAAATAATTCATCATGAACTCCAATTATAGCAACCGTCATAAGTGCACTACCAACAACCAACAAAAATACTATATAATTCAACTACAGGCAACAAAATCCATATGATCCAACAACAAAATCCAATTAAACATGGAATGTTTGACTTGTTCAGTTCACCCACATAGTATTTCTCCAACATTGCCCAAGCATCGTGGTTGTGCCCGACATCATCAAACACGTCTGTTACGTCCTTGCCTGATGGAAGAATATCAAATAAAGACTATAAATGATGTCATTTTACAAAGGCCTAAAACAGTAAAAAGGAAATAAGAATAATATGTTACAATTGTCTACCAGGTCATCAGATGAGATATTACACATAATAAAGCAGACATATGAAATCAGTTTATCTGTTAGAAAAGCATGTGAATTAATGCTATCCAAGCAACTGCCCTCTGGTGGCTTGGGAGAAAGCTATCTTTCAAGCCAAAACAAGGTAAAAATGTGTATACAACTACCCAAGCATCTTAAATTCCACAGTAATTTAATTCATTCTCTGTAAAAAGACATTGGTTATGATCAATCAACCTTTTTATGAAGAGGAGAATAAAGAAGAGGCGATATATATCGAGCTATTACAAGTTACAACCGGACATTTATCATCCGTTATGAACACACATCCGTTAATTGTAGATACAAAAAGAAGCGAGTGACCTAATTGGAGTTAGGTCCATGACAATCATAAGAAAGGTTAATTACAAAAACTACCCTAAGGTTTGCTTTAATTAAAAAAATCATTTTTCTTTTAAAATTGGAATACCCCCTCCGGCATTTGTTTTATCTTACAAAATGACACTCTTAAGAGACCTCTAGAGCGGTTATTTGTTAGGTAACTATAAACTTCAAGAGGGTATTTGTAATTTTGGAAGATAAGCTGGAGTTTTTTGCAATTAGGATAAACCTTAGGAGTAGTCAAACTCGTAATCTTGTACGAAAACACAGTTTGTCATATGAAAACAAACCCAAACAAGTGAACAACAAACCGTAGTCTTGTACGAAAAGTAATGAGTTCTTAAAATACCCACAAACATACATAAAAGCTGATTACAACTTCCAAAACTCATAACAAACACAGTTTGTCATATGAAAACAAACCCAAACAAGTGAACAACAAACCCGTAGTCTTGTACTTAAAAGCAACATGTTCTTAAAATACCCACAAACATACATAAAAGCGATTACAACTTCCAAAACTCATAACAAATGCAAAGGTCACACCTACAAAAACATCACGACCCATACAAAACTTGTTTTAATTCATACACACACATGCAAAGGTCACACCTACAAAAAGCTCACGGCCCATACAAAAGCACAAATATGTAATCTTTGGTTCGAACATCCATCCCAAAATCTAAAAGCACAACTCAAAAAGCAAAGTATTCCCAAAAGCTAAATAAGAAAGAGCCACAACACACCATACAAGAGCCACATTGATGTATATAAGGTCATGCAATCATAATGGTGAGAAAAATTCAACGTAAAAATTACCTACCTCAAAACTAAAATCACGGCTATTCAAACATGTGATCTTGTACGCATCTAGCCCACTCCAAACGCACTTCATCAATTTTAGCTTTAGAGTACTCCGTATTTTTGAAGCGTGAATAAATACCTATTTTGTTAGCTAAAGCCAATCATGAAAATTTGAAATCTAAAATCTAAAATATTACCATTGATCGAAGTGTGGCCTGGTCAGTCTTTATGAATTCATCTACTATATCTTTCATGTAACGCATTATATAAAAACCACACCGAAATTCATCGGTTGAATTGGAGCCTATATTAGAAATAAATTATTATTGACCAATCCATATACAATGAAAAAGATATATTAATAGATATAGCATACCTTAATGAGTTCCCAAAGGGGTTGTTTTTTTCCTTTTCTTCCCTTCTTCTCATTGAACAACTTTAATGCCCTTCATACACATAAGAGTTGATAATTAAAATTACATCAAGTTTTGTAGATTAGTGTTTTAGGTAAAAGTTTTGAGATTAGTGGGTATGAGCTTTTACCGGTTCACAACATCTTTCCAACTGTCCGAGCGAATTCGGGGACCAAGAGGATCCAATACATAAACCACCTCTTTGTTAGGGTCGATCACAGTCAATATCCAATGTCAGATTGTAATCATTTCAAAGTTGTTATCTTTTTGCTCAGATTAAAGTGTTATGGCTTTAATTTACATACCTCTCTGGTGATGGTTTTGAGTAGTTTGAGTGCCAGATTCCGAAAACGAACGCAGCTAAAGATCCTCTGAAAAGAAAGAACATCATAAGTAAACACCACTATTTTTTCCTTTTTCTTATAACCCAGTAGGGGAGATGGTTTCAAGAAAGGAAACAGAAGAATCACAGGAAAGGTGCGAAGTTTGAGAATTTCACTTCAAAGCACTTATCTAATTTCCATGGAAACCTAATATCACAATAATCAGTTTTCTAACGGAACATGGCATCATCAAAAGAATATACTAATAAATCTAAATTGCCATTACCATATGTCATCAACAGAATTCAAATTGATATTAAATTGCCATTACCATATGTCACCAACAGAATTCAAAATAGATTTTAAGTAGTCATTAACTTATAACCTTCCACACAACCTAAAAAAATCAGAACCTAGACACGTAAATCTAGACACTAATAATGCACCCATTCCCAATATGAAGAAACTAATCAAATTCAAGCATAGCATCCACAATTTGAAATAGCAGCAAGGAAAATAAGCACTAAGGTACAACACTTTTCTTGCAGTCTTGCTGAATTTTCTTGCATATAAAATGCAGCTCTAGACCTACTGAAGAATGTTGAAGTGAAAAGTGAAAACTAATTAAGCATAAGTGGAACTTCTACACTGGAGCAAGATAAATAATTTGCTGGCCTTCATTCAACAAGCGAGCCAAGAAAAGCATGTCTTTCGACATGGAAGAAACAGCTTGCGAAAGCGATTAATTATTATCAAACTTATGTGCAAGTTTTGCTACCTAAGGCACTACCAATCACTTGATTTTGATTAGAATTGACCGTACTTGTCATTAGACTTTCCTGGCAATCCACATACGAGCTTGGCTAAAAAAATTCATTATCCATAAACTAGAGTAAGAACCTCCAACAGCGAATGAACAACAAATTCTCCTGTGCGGAGTTTTGTTGTCAAAGGGACACTCGACTATTGTACTCTTGTATCAATTTTTTGAGTTTGATAATAAAATTTTGCAATTTCCAAAAACAACCAGATTGCGCGACTAAGACAAAAGCATCAAACATTTCCATCAAATCGTATTTACCTCAAGAACACAAATCAGAAAAACCCAACTACAAGAAATAAAAATTTGCAAGGTCTTGGCTTACCAATTTCAAATCGATATTGATTATCCCAGCTACAAGGTCAGCAAATTTGTAGCAAATAAAAATACAAGCAGCGACCACGAGCAGAAGTTGACCACGAGCGGCGACCACGAGCGGAGACCACGAGCGGCGCGACCATGAGCGGAGACGACCACGAGTGGAGACGACCGCGGAGGGGAGAGAGGCGCAAAGCGGAGGGGAGAGGGAGAGGGGACAGTGATGGAGACAAAGAGCGGAGGGAGAGGTATGGTGACGGCGACGGCAAGCGAAGGAGAGAGTGTACGGTGACGCGCGACAAGCGGGCGGAGGGAGGGGAAGGGTGACGGCGACGGGGCAGAGATGCTTTGGAGCAATTTGTTCATCTAATTACACTAAAAGTAAACCCTAAATAATTAATTAGGAGCAATAAAAGACACCGGTTGTAGAACCGGTGTCTAAACCCTAATTAAAAAATAAAGACACCGGTTCTATAACCGGGTCGAAAAATGTGGTTTTAAAAATATTATAGACACCGGTTCTATAACCGGTGTCGAAAGATATGGTGTCAAATCTAAAATAATTTTTATATATAGACACCGGTTTCAAAAACCGGTGCAAAAACCGGTGTCTATTTGGGAATTTGTTTTAGAATAGACACCGGTTCTAGGAAACTGGTGTTGTTTATCAGACGACAGCACTAATAAGACACCGGTTTCATACAAAACCGGTGTTAAAAAGGAAAAGACACCAAGATACTGAGTCATAAAACCGGTGTCTTTTTGGTGGTGTCTATCGCCGATTTTCTTGTAGTGAATCAATTAAATGTTATAACAAGAACAACTTTGAATCAAAATGAATTGTTGATCGCTTTTAATTAGATCTTAATCCTTTAATGAAGTTTTTTAGATTTGGTTCAAGACATATATATATTTGCCATTGCAATCGGACCATCTTTTGCTTATCCTCATTTGATTTGTACATTTCACATGACTTATTAAATAAAATAACTATTTTAGATACATTTCTAGGGCAATCTAAGTTTCATTATGCGTCAAGAGTTTAAGGTTTTACAATATCTAAATCTAGGGCAATCAAATGAACAATTTTAATATATATAGATTAGTATTACTAAAACTTTATAAAGAAAATCAAAAATTAAGAAAAAATCTTCGCTTTTGTCTTCACCTAATTTTGAGATATCAATTACTAAAATAATTGTTCGCAATATTTAATTAAAGCGACGTAATTTTGTGTTACCAAAATATAGACCAAAGAAATTACAATTAATTAAATATAGTGTTATTTGGAGTGTATTCGATTAAAATACCTATTTGTATTACAAGAAAAATAACAAAAAAGAGTGATACTTTAAAAGTGATATTTATTTGAAATCTGTTACAAATAAGTGTTACATATTGATAGTGAGACAAAAGTGTTACATAAATATTATAATGTAGTGTTACAAACATGTGCTATATAATGTGTTTTATGTAAAACGTGCTACAATTTTGTGTTACCTAATGTCGTTTAAGTTTTAGTGATATGAAGGTTTTTAACATGAATTTTAAATAAATGCGGTAGCATATAGTTCTAAAATTTTATTTAAATTCTATGTCATGAGCTTTTTAATCCACAATGTCTTCATTATGTCCTATTAAAATTCCTATTAAAATTTAATTCATACATTACAAATTAGTAAAATTATACGGTTCACGTGCAATGCACGTGCACCTTACTAGTACCTTAAAAAAGGGCAAACTCCTCTCTGGCAAGGGAGAGATGAATCTATTTAAAGCTGCCAACCTTCCTATTAGCTAATGCACCTCTTTAGCATCCCAAAGAGGAGTCATTTCTCTAATGGCCCTGACCTTTTCTGGGTTAGCCTCTATCCCCTTCTCCGTCACCAACTCACCATATACCCCCAAGAATTTTCCCGACCTCACATCAAAGTCACATTTCTTAGGGTTGAGCTTCATCCTATATTTTCTCAATGTATCAAAAGTTTCCGCCATGTCCTTCACACGATCTACCGCCCTCATGCTCTTGACCAAAGATGCCATCCACATACACTTCCATATTCCTTCTGAGTTGCCCCTCGAACATTTTATCTACTAGCCTCTGATACGTAGCTCCCACATTCTTTAAACCAAACGACATTACTAAGTAACAAAAAGTTTTAAAAGAGGTAGTAAAGCTCACCTTCTTTTGGTCCTCTTACGCAATCTAATCGATGATACCCCTACAACGCGTCCATCATACTCAACAACTCGCACTGAAGTAGAGTCTACCAATTGATCGATTCGAGGCAATGGGTAGTAATCCTTTCCGCGAGCCCTATTCAAGTCCCGAAGTCCACACACATCCTCTGTCTTCGATACTAGCACCACATTAGACAATCATTTTGGGAATTGTATCTCCTTGATATGATCGGCATTCAGTAGTTTTTGCACCTCAACTCGGATAATTGCATCCTTCTTCGAGCCAAAGTTTCTCTTTTTCTACTTCACAGGCTTATATGAAGAGTTCACATTAAGCCTATGCTCAACTATGCTAAGGTTTATCCCCACCAAATCACTCGCGGACCACAAAAACACATCAACATTACTTCTCAAAAATTCCACCAACTTTTCCTTTAGTTTATCCGATAAGCCTTTCCCGACCTTGGTGACCTTCTCGGGGTCCCCTGGTACAAGCTCTACCAACATCAGTTCTTCATTGGGTTACACATGCTCAATCGGCTCATCAAGTTTAATCATTTTATCCTTATTTCACTGCACATCATAGTTCGAGATCATGGTCATGATCACAAGATCATTGCTATGAGGAGTCATGACACCCTTGCTATCACCCGGCCTAAACTGAATGTTTGGCCCCAGGCTAACCTGCTCCACCTTCATTTGCTCATGCACCTGACTTGGAGCTACTGCTCTCACATAACTCTTCCGAGCTCTCCCCGAATCATCTTTTGCTGGACCTCCAACTATCATTTGGATCCTGGCTCACCGAGGGGGGTGGAGGTAAAGGTAGCTCTTCCCTCTCCTCCCTCCTTCGCTCATGCTCCCGCCGAGGCTGATTATAACCAAGATGGTCCCTCATATACCCCACTTTTCCCTTCTTCAGGTCCATGTACACGAACTACTTGAGGTGCCCCGCCTGAATTAACCTCTCAATCTCATCCCTCAAGTGTGTATACCTCTCTGTTGTATGTCCGTACTCATTGTGGAACCTGCAGAACTCCTTGCATTTTGCTTTCGTTGGTGCTTCCGCATGTGTCTTTGGCCACCTCAAATCGGGATGCCTTTCAATAGCTATGAGCATCTCGGTCCGAGGTAGGGCCAGCAGCAAGATATATTTTCGTACCTCGGTCGTCCACCCATCGCCTCGGGCTTAAGCTTTTTCTGAGGCCCTTTATCCTCCCGATCTTCCTTCCTTTCTCTCCTCTTCTCCCCTTCTTCCCTCTTAATTTTCCTTACCTCTTCCAGGTTAATGTACCTCTCTGCCCGAGCTAATGACTCATCAAATGTTTTAGTCGGTTTTATTACCAATGATTCAAAAACTCGCCATCCTTGACCCTCGAGCTAGGGTGTTCGCCGCAAAGTGTTGTATGTAGCTCCTCGAGTTGTTGGGAAATTTATTGTTTAGATTTTGATGAATGCCATGTAAAACTTATATTAGGATGTTGGCACCCCATTTTCCTTGTATCTTTCATTGTAATAGATAAATTTGAATGAGTGAGTCAAGTCACTATGCCTGGAAATACAAGAAGTCAATCAAGAAATGAAGTAAAGACTCCGTTGAGGAACAATCGAGTATGGCCAAGATAGAAGATCAAGGACTCGATCAAGACGAATAATTTGAGTGAGGACAATCGTATGAAGAGCCGATTAAGTCAACTCAAGAAGCCAAGTCACAAGTTGAAGTGACAGATGAGTTTTTCAATGATTGGAGCGGACTCAAGTCACCCGGAAAAAGGCATTTGCAAAGAGGAGTTAATCGAAAAGAATCATTTGCCTGAAGTCAAGAACATTACTTAAATAAGTAATACACCCATGCCGCCAGGTCTTAAAGTGCTCGATCCCCGAAGCGTGCAAAAGGAATAAACCAATGGGAAGATCGCATCTCGTGTCGAACACGAAAAGTCTGGACATTCATTTAATACGAGGAAAGGTCTACATCTCAAGATCAAGACCAAGAAAAGACAAGCCAACGAACACAAGTCACTTTTGAAAATAAGCTTATCTCTTCAACGGGCGATTTTTGAAAATTCTATAAAAGGCCGAGGAATCCCATTGAGAAAAGGTTACCCGAACCACGAACGAGCAAGCAATATTCAAATCAGAACCCGCAAAATACTCTCAAGTTATTCAAGCAAAATCCTCAACTCGAAACTCGAAGGAAATCGATCCAACACAAAGTTTGTGAAGGAAAGACAACTTAAAACTGTTGAAGAGGAAACTTTTGAAGAATCAAAAGGGGTCTACTTTCCAAGGAGGATTGTAGGAAGGTTCAAGGTCGAACCAGTCTCAAGCTATTAGAGGGCTTCGTGATCAAATCCAAGAAGCTTGAGAAAGTGAGCTGAAGTAGCAAGGCAAATTTTGCTTGAGAAAGAAAGTTCGAGTCGGACGAAGCCACGGTGTGTGTGACCAAGGCATCTCCGGATCGAGTCCAAGGAGCAAGTCGGTTGTGTGATCAAGACTTGTCTCTGGGATCGATAACCACTTTGTGAATTTGATCATTACTTAGTGGATTCCTCCAGGAGTTGGAGAAGAGAGGATTAGAGGAATTACCCCATCTTCGAACCTCTATAAAAATTACTTGTGTCATTTACATTTCAGCATATTTACATTTCTGCACATTCATTTTATATCTGCTGATAATTTGTCAATCCAACTGATAAATAACTAAGTGCTAAAATCAAGTGTTAAAACAAAGTTAAATCAAATTCAAGGGTGTTAAGTCTTCCGCTGAAAAACTCATCACAGCCAAGTTAAGGTTTAGACTAAACGGTTGAGTTATTCTATCAACAGCTCTATCGAGTCTGTTGAGTGGCTAACTCAGCTGATTAACTAACTTAGTTGTCCCTCAAGGACTTAGATGTGTATTAACTCTGTAATATTTTAAAAGGACTAAAATCAAAAGGTTGGTATGGTTTATTCAACCCCCCCCCCACTTCTAAACCTTACTTACACCCATTGGGACCTACAAGTGGTATCAGAGCGGTTGGTTCATTGAGCCTTCCGCACTGGTTACTGAACTAGATCTCTATCTTTTCTAAAAGATTTTTTAACACTTGCATTTTAAAAATCTTTCATTCTTAGCAAAAATTATTGTCATGGAAGTTAATCTGATACGCATTCCTATGTTCACTATTGAGGAGTTTGATGACTGGAAAATTCGTATTCAGGCTCATCTATCTGCTTTACATGATGAAATGTGGCCAGTGATAGAGGATGGGCCACTGCAAATACTGAAAGTGAACACAACAAGAACCAGAAAATTGCGGTGAAGGAGAAGAAGTCGCTGCTGAGGCAAGATCAGCCATGGTTGAGAAACCAAGGACTAAGTGGACAAACGAGGACAGAAAAAAATACAACTTGGATAATGTAGCCAATGACATACTTGTTTGATAAATGGTTTTATCATGATTTTGATGATTTTGTTTGTATACCAAAACAATGTTTTTAAAGGTTGTCCAAATACTCCTAAATGATTTAAAATGGTTTTAATATTTTCCGGAGTATTTCTTCAAGCTCATTTTCGACAAAATTGGACAACACTTTTAATGATTTTATGTCAATGTGTTTTTTCATCCAAACTATGTTTCTAAATGTTGTCCTAATACTCCCGATCGATCTAAAATATTTTTATAATTTTTCGGAGTATTTCTTGAAATATATTGGACAACACTTCCGTTTCGCGTTGGACCGGTCGCCCTATAGGGCAACCCCTGCCTGGAGATGTGTTTTGAAACAGAAAATGCGATGGGAGCATAATTGCAGAGATCGATAGGGTGTCGACCGGCACTGGTTTGGTTTTTTGAAACAGTAACGCCCGACTTATTTTTTTGATAGAGGTCGACCGGCTGGGCACAGGGTCGACCAGTCAGACACCCCGTCGACCTGTCGCCCTGTGTAAATGTATGGTTGTCGTATCCACAGGGAATGCGTGTATAAGTACCAAGTATAAATTACCTATGTTATATTTGACAGATCAATAATGGGTGGATGTCTCAATTTATAAATAAAAACAACTAGATGTAACTAATCAAAATATAAACAATTAAATCTATGGGAGAATGAATTGTAGAGGTGTGATGAATCTAGTTTTCCCGTATATTATCAATATAGTTTATCAATCACAAATTACCAATTTATAAGTCAAGATTTTTACAATAATCATTTCCTCTCTCGAGTGCAAAATGATTTTAGATCACAATTAGGAAATCAATATCTCTATAAAAATCACCAATTGAAATCTCAATAAACACTATGAATCTTAATAAGTGACTTCAAAGGATTCACAAATCTCTCAATTCTATGAAATCCTGGGTTATGCTATTTCAAGGTCATGTATTCAATTACCTCTCTCAAGTGTCAAATCAAATACACCAAACATTCTAAATTATTGATCAAGTAATTTAGAAGTAATAGATCCAAATAGCACAAATAAATTGAGAAATCTAGATTGACAAACCACAATATCAAAGCATAAGTTCAAACATAGATTACATCATCCCTCTAGAATTATAAAGTTTAGCTCGCGATGAAAATACAAATATCCATAATCAAATGAGAATGCATCTCAAATGATATACAAGAAACAACAAAGAAGGAATTAAAGATATTAAAGAAGAATCTTATCTATTTCTAGATGATAAATGTCTTCAATCTTCTTTCCCAACTCTTTCCTTGTGTCTTGGTGGTGTTGGTTTTCATCCCCAAGTGTTCTCCATGCCCTAGATCAAGCCTCTCATGTATCTATTTATAGTACCCTCCTATTAGATCCAAAAATTGGACTTTCATTGTTTTGTCCGCCTACGGAAGCAGTGCGCTAAAAATGAGCGCCGCAACGCCAAAACACAAAACCAGATCGCCCTTAGCATGTATCGGGCGCTGCAGCCTCAAGGGGCGCCGCAACGCCCGTAGAACACTCTTTTTCGCGCTGCAACGCCATCCAAACGTCTCGAATTTGCTTTGGGTGTCTTCAAAATAGTTGTAGCCCTCTCTCTTGGCTTTCCATAGCCACTTGAATCAGCTCAATATCAATTTTGTAGAGAGATTTTATCACGCCCCAAACGGGACGCGATGAACGATCCACAACTTAAATACAAAACCAAATAGTCCGACAAAATCAACGAGAACCCAATGAAACAGAGTCTAAATAGCAGCGGAAATAAAATAAACATAAGTACAAATTACAACTTAAGGTCCAACAAAATCCAAATACATCCTACATAATAACCTGAATAAGTTTACATGCCAAAACTAAAACAAAAGGTAAAGTACAATATCCAAATCTTAAACGTCAAGGGTCCTACGCCCTTAAATTACAGTCAAAGAGAGAAAAGAGTAGCAGGATAAACGGGAGTCCGACATCAGTAGAAGTACATGAAATAAGAACAATCATCAGTAAAAAGGTGCAAGATCGACAGGCAGGGCGAGGGTCATCAATCTGTGGCGGTTTGAGATCTTCAACATAGTCTCATCTAAGGTTAGAAAACGGTGGGGATGAGACAGAAATCTCGATGGATGGGGTGATCCTGTGCAAGTGTGGCGATATATAGTTAATGCGAAAAGTCATATGAAAACACGTGAGTATGATGCATGAATTCACACACACATCCACAAGCGTCGTGATAAATATGTTTAAGTAATATACGTATACGATTTGAGAAAAACAGATTCATGGTCACACAGCACTATGTGATTCATCAAGACAGGTAAGATTGCGTGACGGAAATGTAACGCCAATCCTATGCAAGGCAAATAATGGTTGCGTCATTTAAAAATGTAACGCCAACCAATGCAAAACAAGTAGCGGTTGCGTACGGATTTATAGCTCCAACCAAACGGGTCCGATAACTCCGGAATCGTGTGGATCAGACAGCGATTCCTTCGTTCTTCCTTGTAACTCCCCAGGCAGGATCATCCAAGACCAGCACCTTATCGCTCCATAGGCAAAGACAAAATCCACAGTGGAGCTTGCAAGGCTCGGATTTGTCATAATCATGATTATACCTCAAAATACTACGACCCGCTTCCCTTGGACAAACTCCCCTCGATTGCGGGATTAGGGACGATGGGGCCGGAGGATTGGAATAGCAACCGAGCTGCCGGTTCCATCCCCGACGTATCCATTCCATTTGTGAGCTCGACACACCAAGTTGACTCGGCAGAAAGTAGTTATAAGTATGCGACGATACCAACTGTGCAATGAGTATTATTGATTCAGGTTAGCGATTCAGAATTGTTTTTTGAAAATTCGCGAGTAGCAATTTTGGCGTTGGTGGAGTTTTTTTTTTTTGGATGAAGATGATTATCGGAAGGATAAGCAACCTTCGATATCTTGAAAGATTAGGTGGAACATAGGTCCCGTTATAGATTCAAAATCGCAAGGCGAGGAAGTCGCTCATGATCGGGTATTGTCGGTCAAATTGATCCGATAAGTCAAGGGTTTTTGGGAAAGTAAAATACTTTAATTAAATATCCAAGTCAGAGGGTCCAGGGCTATTTTAGTAAAAGGGAAAATAATTTGAGTTAGGTCCTTTATAAAAGAAAAATTGTAATTTAGCCCCGTTTTGTAAAAACCAACACTTTTGGGGTTAAAATTGAATAAATAAATATCCCGACCTTGAAAAATTAAGAGGTCAGTTCCTAAATTCTCCAAATTGTCCAGAGATTCAGGTTTTAAAATTTTGAGGTCGAGATTTTGTAAAATTCTCACATTGGCCCCAAATTTGTAAAAATTGCCAATTCGGACCTTAAGTTTAAAATAATCGGGACTCACAAAACGGAAGGGATTTTAATGTGATTCCAGTTGGAAAATGTCATTAAGGTTAGTGGGATATTGGAACAAAAGCATTTTTAAAATAAATATGTGTAGGTCCTTTAACTTTTGAAAATATCATTTTTGTCCCATTTTGAGATAATTGCCTTTAAGGCTTTTAGGGGTCCAATTGTCATGAAATTTGAACCTTGGGTCCAAAATATAATTAATTTATAGTTAAGTTAGTATTTCCAGGTGCATGGGCTGCATAAGTCCTGGAAATTTCATTTGGGTCCTCAAGTTTAGTATTTTACACATTAGTCCCTCAATTTTAGTAAAATTACTTTCCAAGCCCTAAACACTTGGATTTTTGGAATACTTTTAAAATATGAAATTCCGAGTACCTTAAGAGTAAAATTTTCAAATTTTAAAGTTTAGGTCTGGTACAGTTTTAAATATTGCAAAGTAGCCCTTAAACTTACAAAATTTTACAATCTAGTCCTTGGGCTTTTAAAGGTTGATTTTATTTATCTTAAAACTCTTAAAACTTTATTAAAATGTCCAAAAGTCATTTTTGAACCTGAGTACAGTCCCAAATTTCGAAATTTGCAGAGGGGTCCTTTAACTTTCATTTTCTTGCAATTTAGTGCACCAACTTTCCATTTTTACATTTTTAAGTCCAAAATTGAAATTTAATCAATTATGCTCGACTTTTCCAGGTTATAAGGCATCCAAAACATAGATTTTAAAGATCATACACATGCATGTCCAATACATACAAGAATTCATCAATTAAAACATTAAATTGCACATGCATGCACCTAAAATTCAATAAATAGCAAATTTGAGCAACTCTTGAGAATTTCATGACTTGATACATAAAATTGACATGCAATACATAGATTATATATATCTCAAGGCTCATGATCAAATTTTCTACATGCATTTTAATAAAAACACCTAATAGTTAGAAAATATTTTTCCACCCACCTTTTGGAAATTGTGAAATAAAAGGATAATGTCACAATTTTTTGGATGAGGCTTCTTAGGTCAGCCCCTAATTCAAAAACTATCAAAAATTTGAAGTTAGAAACATGAGAGAAAATTAAGGAGAAAAAGAAGGAAATAAGGAAATGAGAAGGACTACACTTTACCTTGTGTAGTAGGTGTTTGGAGACTAGTTGAAGCTTAAAAATTGGAAATTTTGGCTCAACTCCAAAATCACCTAAGGTCAGCCCCTATTTCTCGAAAATGAAAAAGGGGTGTTAAAATTTGAAAAAATTAGAAAGAAGAGGAAAGAAGGGGTCTAGTACTCAATTCTTACCTTGTAGTCCAAATTTCTCTACTAGTTGTTCTTCAAGTTTGAAGTCCTTCTTCAAAAATGTTGTCAAGCTCTAATCTTCAAGGTCTTCTAAATGTACCTCCAAACCAAATTCCAACTTAAGTTAAGAAGGTGGAAGAGATGAACTATGTGATATCAAAAATGGATTGAAGATAAAATTTCTTACCTTGTAGTATGGTTTGGTTCGATTTTTGTGAAGAATAAGGAGAGAATTCTTGAAACATTTTCTATGTATGGAAGAAGAAAGTAAGAAGAAGAGTAGAGAGAAGTTGGGAGTTTTTAGAGACAAGGAGGAGAAAGGCTTTGAGTGTTAGAATGTGTTGAAGAAAAATGAAATGAAATTTGGCACAAAATGGCCATTTTGGCCGTCCACCTAGTGAGGGAGGGGAGAGGATTTTTTCAAATTGTGTCTTGCATTTTGCCTCATGCATGAGAGACAATTTGAGGGTCAAAGGTATGGGCAAGACTTTGTTTGAATGGAATGTTGGAAGACTTCCAACATGTTGGCAAAAATAATATTAAAGAAGTAAAGTGAGAGATGATGTGTATAATGTTTGAATTAATGGTATAATTATACACAAGATGACTAATATAAGGTGTATGTGTACAAGAGTTGGATGATATTTTTACTCCAAAAATATCCACCATGGCAAATCCACTATAATGGCAATTTGGTAATTCCATATATTTTTTTGTCCCAAATTTGATGATAATAGATGAAATATATCAATCTCCAAAATAATTAGTGATTTCCTTGATCACTTGTAAGTCTCATGATCACTTAATCTAAATCAAAATCTTAATTCTATAAGTTAAAAGTCTCTAAAATAAATAGTCTCTTAAAATTCTAAGGTGACTAATAAATACAAAAATGGTAATAATGATCAACCAAGTGATCATAAATGAGGAATAGAATTAATAAAGATCATGATCACAAGTAATTAAATAAAATGAAATAAAGTACAAAATATATATATTATTAATAACTACCCGTCAAAATGACGCGGTAAAATAGTCGATCAAAAGTATAAACGACAATAAGGATCAATTAATAGCTCGGAAAAATCGGGGCTTCGCATTTATGGCCAAAACACTAAACCCGCCAGTGATGAAAATTTCATACGCGTTTGGGTATTTCTTCAAATCAATCTCTCGTTGTTTGATCATCCTTTCTTCTTTTAACACACGACTCATTACAATGACTCTAGACTCAATATAATTGGCCCTCAACATGGCTTGGCCACTCAAATGACTCGAAATAATGGAAATTAATACCTAACCTATGAGATATAATAAAAATGACTCAAAATACTCAAAAACAACACAAAACTCTAGTCTCGGAAGCCCAAATCAATGGTATGAAACCAAGTGAACAAATACCCCCAAACTTAGAATATTGCTTGTCCTCAAGCAATTACAAACTCTTGAAGAATACAAAGTATCCAAGACACAAAAATATAGAAAACTTATTCGACACAACTAACTACAAAACTTCACGACTAAAATCATTTGTCTCAATACTCGTTTCACTACCAATCAAACATGCATTTTAGCATTGTGATCAAAAGTGTGGAATGTACATGCCAACTCCGTTTATATTATTCAAATAGATTCACGCAATCAAGTGTTGTCAAAATGATCCACTTTTTGAATATCCGGATGAAATGCTTAGGACCCCATAAGCTTGTCATTCACACTAATCTCCACTAATATAAAGCTAATGTAACACAAGGATCAATAGGACTTTTAAAGCTTGTAATGTGGGCTTAGGGTAAGGTAGGAAAATATAGGAATAAGTGGCTCAAATCACCCAAACACACAATTAACACTTCGGATTATCAATAGGCACTACCCTTCACTTTTTTTTTTGGCATCCCCAATGTTTATGAATTTTCAATCCCGTTGATCTTTTTTCACATTTTTTTGAACCCCAAACTTATTCTTTTGCGTACATGGGGTTTCATCTTTTCTTTTCTCGGGCAACTTCATTCAATTAAACACATACCCTTCTCATCATCCCCTCCTCAACCTTCAACATTTTTCTATATTATGTGTGTACGTATGAGTGATGGGCAATTAGGATTTTCACATTTAGGCTCGGTATTCGATTGGTTGCCAAAGAAACGGGTTTATAAGGCTCAAAGGGGGACACTAGGGAAAATATAATACAAAGGTAGGCATTTTCGGCTCTAGCTTGTTCAAAGATGGCCTAAATCACTTCCTCATGGTTACTTCGCCAGATTTCACCTCGACTAGTGATCGACAAGTTCTAGATCGATGGGATCATAAAGGAACCACTCAATTGCATAAATCATCCCCAAATAAATCAGCAGAGTTAAGCACATAGATGGAATTAATGGAAAGAAGATTAAATCACAGTTCAAACACATGCTCTTTTGACCGTTTAACTCATATTCAACAAATTCACTTAGTCATGCAGTTTCACAGTTGAACAAAACTCTAGACTCTTTTTTTCATTTTATTTTTACTCAAGACCCGACTCGATGAATAAAAACAGACTACACCCCCCAAAACTTAAAACGACATTGTCCCCAATGGAGAGGTGGGAAAAAGGACTTTCCGGGTAGCCGAGGAGCGAAGGCTCCTTAAGTCATGTGATACTACTACGTGTATGAGGTGTCTCGTATAAGCTCATAATGCATTCTAGTGCACAAGCCCGTGGGTGTTGTATGCTCCGAGGTGTGGTCTTGTTCTTCCTCTTCGCCTTGGCCCGACCCCTTTTTGGCTTCGCATCTTTGCAACCTAGCAAGGTAGACAAGAAAACAAAACTCATGGAACCAAGGAACTCGGTTATGGGTGAGAAATCGAAAATCACAGCACATACATAATGCACCCAAGTAGAAAATATAGTGCCCTGTCAAAAAGATAAGCATAGAGATGCAAAATAACACTAAACAATGTGAAACTGTCATTGGGGCATTTCATCAAACACCTCATATGCATGAATTTGGGCAAAGATAGTAAATGCAATGGATAACTCAATTCAATCCCAAAATTCAACACCAAACCTAAGTCTGGCATGATCAACCAATCCACAACCCATACATCAACACAATTATCCTAGCACTACTACAATCCAATCACACCAAAAATTACAAGATGGGGAAAACCATGGGGTGGGTTTTGGAAGTTGCAAACTTACCAAATAATGATTGAATGAGATGAAGATGGTGTGTGTGGTGTTAAAGTACTCCTTTGTGATGATGGAGTGGGATATGTGGGATTTGCACAAATAAGAGGGTGGGATGTGATGCAACTTACTACTCCTAATAATGCAAAAACTCAGAAAAAAACAAAAACAACTACTAAACTAAATTAAAACTAAGAAAAAAAAAGGGGGCTTGGGTTGCCTCCCAAGAAGCGCTAAGTTTGATCTTGACCAGAGACTTTGTCGATTCTCCTCAAGTTGGAGCTCCAATAGGCATGTTATCCACATTGCCCTTAGAAACTCCCCCAACTCCAATGTCTTCAGCTATATTCCCAACCATCTGCTTACCATCATTTAATTCAAATTTTAGCATGTTGGTTGGATGAATGGTGAATACAACTTTCTCCTGATTTACCCGCAGAGTTAGCTCCCCCGTTTCTACATCGATCAAAGCCCGTGCTGTAGCTAAAAATGGTTGCCCAAAGATGATAGGTATTTTCTTGTCCTCATTCGCATCCAACACTACAAAATCCACAGGAAAAATAAATTTATTAATTCTTACCAATACATCTTCAATGATTCCCCACGGATAGGCGATGGATCGATCAGCAAACTGCAAAGTGATATTGGATGGCTTCACCTCCCCGAGCCCAAACTTCGTCACATCAGAAAGAGATATAAGATTCACACTGGACCCAAGATCACAAAGTGGTTTCTCAAAGAAAACTCCTCCAATAGTACAAGGAATAGTGAAACTCCCTGGGTCCTTCATTTTCTGAGGTAGTTTCTCTGGACTATTGCACTACATTCCTCTGTCAAATAGACAGTCTCAAACTCCTCCAACTTCATTTTCTTGGATTCCACTGGTTTCATATAAATGGGCGATTGTTCTGGTGCAAGCTAAATTTCTGCCTCCGTTCTTACATAAATTGCATTGCAATGCTCCATCGGATTAACCTCTGTATCACTCGGAAATTTCCCTCTCTGCTGCAATGAATTTACTGTTGTTGCTAACTGCCCTACTTGTGTCACCAAGGAGGTGATATGACCTTCTATTGTCGTAACTCTCGAGCTGAGCTTGTCCATGTTAGAATCGGTCTTGTTCATCCTTGCTCGTGTTTCTACAAGGAATGAACTAAGTAATTCTTCCAAAGACAGCTTTTGTTCTCCCACGTGTGTACTCGTACTTGCTTGGTTTTGAAATTTCGGAGGTGGTTGCAATACATTTATCATATTGCTATACGAGAAATTTTCATGATTTGAAGTCCGGATGATAATATGTGGGCAATTGATTTCCTCTATCATTGAAACCCCGATTGTTCACATAATTGGCTTGCTCCATGTCGGGCTTCATCATCTCTTGACTTAATTCCATGACAACCATTTGTTGTTTTCCACCCGAATTTAGAGTGACAATTTGCTTTGACAAGGCGGAAATTTGAGAGGCCAATGCGGACATAGTATCAAGTTCAAGAACACCGGCGACTTTTCTTGGCGTAGATCTCTCGAGAAGGCCATTGATAATCTGTTGGCAGCCATTTTTTTAGTAAAAGCATGGCTTCACTTGGAGTTTTAGCCATCAATGTACCTCCCGCCGCAACATCTATAATAGTTCTCGAATGCCCATTCATACCATTGTAGAAATATTGAACTTTTTGCCAATCTTCATACCCGTGTTGTGGACACCTCCTCAATAATTCTTTGAATCTCTCCCAAGCTTCGTAGAGTGGCTCAAGGTCGAGTTGATGAAATTGAGCAATCTCACTTTTCGATTGAAGTGTCTTGCTAGGTGGAAAAAATTTTACCATGAATTTTTCGGTGAGATCATCCCAACTAGTGATACTTAGGATGGGAAGGTTTGAAGCCATTGTCTAACTTTATCACGAAGTG
The DNA here is from genome assembly GCA_016081115.2 of Rehmannia glutinosa. Taxonomy (NCBI): domain Eukaryota; kingdom Viridiplantae; phylum Streptophyta; class Magnoliopsida; order Lamiales; family Orobanchaceae; genus Rehmannia; species Rehmannia glutinosa. The sequence goes on from JABTTQ020003033.1 coordinate 169,614, forward strand.
AAAACGGAAATAACCTCAACCGAATAGCTTCATCGAGAACTCCATTCATTTTTATTGTCACATATCTCGAGAAAAACGGACAAATGAACGTTAGGGTCATCTATGGCACTTCCCCGAATTGATTCTTTGCACCATGTTTATCGGGCGGCTTCAATTCAAAATTATTCGCATTGATAGGTTGGCGAACAATGCCTCGAATAATTTTGATTGGTTGTTGGTCTAAAATAGTCACGAATGGCCCTCTCCGGTGGTGCAATAACGGGTATCTTTGTTTTCATCATCTTTGTTTCCTCGCCATTTTTGCAAATTCGATTCTTCATGCGGCTCTAATCTTTCAAGTGTTCTTTCAATTTCTGGATCAAATAAGATTAAATTAGCACTTTTATTTCTTCGCATCAACAAGGAAACGCTAAAACGGCAATAACCCTATTGTAACAAGAACCAATCTAAATTAAAGTAAAACTACTAAGTAATAATATTAGCGCAAATAAGATGAATTATTCCCGACAACAGCGCCAAAAACTTGTTAGAGATTTTTCTAACCGCAAGTCTACGGTGTCAAGTTTTAATATAGTGAAAAGTAAGGTTATCGTATCCACAGAGAATGCGTGTATATGTACCAAGTATAAATTACCTATGTTATATTTGACAGATCAATATTAGGTGGATGTCTCAATTTATAAATAAAAACAACTAGATGTAACTAATCAAAATATAAACAATTAAATCTATGGGAGAATGAATTCTAGAGGTGTGATGAATATAGTTTTCCGTATATTATCAATATAGTTTATCAATCATAAATTACCAATTTATAAGTCAAGATTTCTACAATAATCATTTCCTCTCTCGAGTGCCAAATGATTTTAGATCACAATTAGGAAATCAATATCTCTATAAAAATCACCAATTGAAATCTCAATAAACACTATGAATCTTAATAAATGACTTCAAAGGATTCACAAATCTCTCAATTCTATGAAATCATGGGTTATGCTATTTCAAGGTCATGTATTCAATTACCTCTCTCAAGTGTCAAATCAAATACACCAAACACTCTAAATTATTGATCAAGTAATTTAGAAGCAATAGATTCAAATAACACAAATAAATTGAGAAATCTAGATTGACAAACCACAATATCAAAGCATAAGTTCAAACATAGATTACATCATCCCTCTAGAATTACAAAGTTAGCTCATGATGAAAATACAAATATCCATAATCAAATGAGAATGCATCTCAAATGATATACAAGAAACAACAACGAAGGAATTAAAGATATTAAAGAAGAATCTTATCTATTTCTAGATGATAAATGTCTTCAATCTTCTTCACCAACTCTTTCCTTGTGTCTTGGTGGTGTTAGTTTTCATCCCCAAGTGTCCTCCATGCCCTAGATCAAGCCTCTCATGTATCTATTTATAGTACCCTCCTATTAGATCCAAAAATCGGACTTTCATTATTTTTTGTCCGCCTACCGGCTGGCAGGCTTTCGAAAATGGGCCGTAACGCCAAAACACAAACCTGCATCGCCCTTTATCTCGTATCGGGCACTGCGCAGCGTAAGGAGGGAAGTCTTTGCAGCGCCCGTAGAACACTCCCCGAGCGCCTGCGGCGTCCGTTTTAAGCCTGGGCGCCGATGTTGCAATCGTAGCGCCTCTTTTTCGTCTTTGTAGCGCCATCCAAACGTCCGAATTTGCTTTGGGTGTCTTCAAAAGAGTTGTATCCCTCTCTCTTAGCTTTCCATAGCCACTTGAATCAGCTCAATATCAATTTTGTAGTGAGAGTTATGCCCAACACACTAAACCCCGCCAGGATAGAAATTTCATACGCGTTTGGCATTTCTTCAAATCAATCTCTCGTTGTTTGATCATTCTTTCTTCTTTGACACACGACTCATTATAATGACTCTAGACTCAATATAATTGGCCCTCAACATGGCTTGGCCACTCAAATGACTCGAAATAATTACATAACCTAAGAGATATAACAAAAATGACTCAAAATACTCAAAAACAACACAAAACTCTAGTCTCGGAAGCCCAAATCAATGGTATAAAACCAAGTGAACAATGACGGTCGCCCTAAGATTTTGACAAAGCAAATTTTGACCATTGTGCAAGCAGACCAACTTTCCTTAAATTGTGGGATTGATTTCTAACAGCTATATTCTTGATTTTAATTGTATTTTTCTCAGAGATTTTCAATCCCGAGAGGAGCCTATACATGATCTATCATCTCCTATAAATAGAGGAAGTTTTGGAGCAACCAACACAACAATTGAGATACAACACAACAAGATACATTCAAAGAAAACACTTGTTCTTTCATTGTTATTATTCTTGTTTTAATTTGCCTACCTTATCACTTTCACATCTTGGGGTCTAGGCTTTCATTTCTTGATTACACTTGCACTCAAATTGTAATATCATTTATTGAGTTTTAATCTTGATTTTGGTCATCATCCAACACAAGACATCCTTGTGAGTATTCTTGTGGTAAGAATACACTTGGGTGATCTAGATGATAGGTGTTTCAAGAGTGTGGTGCTCTTGAGGTGTTTGAAGAATTTGGTATTCTTCAAGATTGAAGATTGTGGTGATCTTCATAGGTGCCGTTGAAGGAAGATTGTGGTAATCTTCAAAGAGAGATTGTGGTAATCTCCAAAGGTGGTGTTGAAGAAGAGTGTGGTGCTCTTCAAGGTGTTGTAAGTTGAATTTGTATTAATTGTGGTAATTAATAAAATTCTTTTTCTTTTTCAAAACCCATCTCGGATATCTTTGGGATGGTAGTAGATTAGGCCCTAGGTGGGTTGAACTACTATAAATCAACGCGTGTTATTTACATTTCGCATCTTTATTATTGTCTTGGCGTATTTGGTTCGAAAAAGAGGGCATAATCGTAAAGATGGAGATAATATATTCACCCCCCTCTAGATTATCGTAGTCGCTTGGACTTACAAGTGGTATCAAAGCCAAACTCTTTGGTAAGCTCATTCAACATCGCGAGTAAAGAGGAATGATCATCGGCTACGAATGAAGTCTACCTTACCGCCTCCACCACCAAGTCACCACTATTTGATTCCAAAAATTTTACACTTTGGAAAGAAAGAATGGAATGCTATCTACAAGGTTGCGGGTTTGATATTTGGAACACGGTCATAAATGAAGAATCCATTCGATGATGGACACACCACACACCTCCAAAGGCCTCAAAGAGCTCAATAATGAACAGAAGAAGATCATCTCATTAAATGGTAAAGCTCTTAATATTTTGTATTGTTCACTTATCGTTTGAATATGATCATCTTGTAGGAATTAAATCGGCTCATGAAGTATGGAGAAAATTAGAAGAAGTATATGCAAGTGAAAGGAGTCACTCAAAAGCATCTACTTCTCAAATGGATACAACATTAAATCCAACAATATGGGATGAGCTTCCTACAATTTCCGACGATGATGAAAACGAGCGTTGTCTTATGGGATTCAAGAAAACGAGGTAAGTTCTAAACCATCTACTTCCTATAATAATGAATTTCATAATGATTATAATGATTTGCAAAATGATTTTGATGAGCTTCAAAATGAATTCCAAAACTTACTTGTTAAATACAAAGATTTGAAAAAGGAATTCAATGTTTTGAAAAATGAAAATGATAGTTTATTTACTTCCTATCAATCACTATCATGTGCTCACACCACCACACTTGACAAGGTCGAAACCTTGAAAAAGAAAATATTACTCTTGTTGAGGATATAAATTGCATGAAAAATGATTTATCAAAATCCAACTTGAGTACCGATAAAATGACCAAGATTATTGATATTCATAATTGTGATAATTTGAAACTAGAACTTGATCATAAGCCCAATGTTGTCAATCATATGAAAAAGGATCAAGTCTCTATGCATGTTGGTCATTATGCTCCTAGAATTACTACTTGTTTTTATTGTGGTAAAAGGGTCACATGGTAAATACTTGTCGAGCTAGAAATAGCTCTAATTATTTTGGAGACCTAAAAGTCTCAAAGCTAATCCCAAAGGACTCAAATACTTGAGGGTACCACAAAAAATGTCGTATTAGGTATTAGGTAGTAACAATAATCGAGGAAAATTCATACCGCTAAGAAGACATCAAATGACAATCTCATTTGATCAAAGGAGGAGACATCACCACAATGAATTTTCAAGAGAAATACACTATAAACAATGGGAAAGACACAATCTTGGAAATGGAGCAATCGGAGAAGCTATCATCAACAAGACGTTTTTCAAAGGGGAAGATATCATCAACAATGGGAAAGACACAACCCATGGAAATGACGTAATTGGTAAACCGTATCTCTCCCTATTTAAATATGCATTTTGTTTTGATATTATGCATGCTTTTAATTGTGTTATAATTAAAAAATGAGTTTTTATATTTATTCTTAAAATCAAGATCTTCAATATATATTAGTGTTTTTAAAAATTCTTTGAAAAAAGACCTTGCATGATGTTTTTAAAACTCTTATGCATTTGCTTAGACTTAAACGTTTTATTATGGATTTTTTTTTTTGCATAAGCATACTTGTGACATATATTGTTTTTACCCTACACTTGTATCATGATATTTTGTATTAGATTTGTTTAAGAATTGTGTAGGATATATATAATGTGTCAAGAGGATCTTAAACTATCGAGGCACGTTTTCTAGAACTCAATGCTCTTCTTAATCATGCGCCTATTCTTCAAACTATTTGAATGCTTTTCTATTAAGAGAAACTATATGGATTTGCCGATTTTTTGGGGCATTTTTTGAAATCTTGTTTTAATCGAGTCTCTTAATTTTTGTTGGCTCTTAAAAATTGGATATATTCCATATTTGCACGTTTGCACATTTTCAAAACATTTGGGGTTCAAATTGCTGTTTTTCAAAAACGCGGTACTCGAAGCAGTATCGGTCGACCAGGGTGTCGACGGTCGACACCTGTCGGCCGACCGGTCGATCGGGTAGAGTCGACGACGGATGAAGGCTTTTAAAACAGGGGATTGCATTATTTTTCATTTTCCAACTCTCACACTTCGAACCCTAGCTCTTTCTTCTTCAAATTTTTTACTAATTCTCCCATTATCTCTCTAATTATTTCATCTTTGAGTTTATATCACTCAAATTCATCTTGTCTTCATGGCACCCCGTCAATTCACCGGATGAAAAATCCTCAAAAGAGGAGAAGGAAACAAAAAGGAGAATCTTCTTTCAACCCCCAACAAGATGATATTCCACAAAGAGATAATCAAAATCGGCTTACTGAGGAGGAGATTGTTGAATTGAGAGCCGGGATTTCAAAATCGAATATTCATTGGGACTCAAGTAAGTTGTTACTTCTTTACGAGCCTCCCTCTAGAGCTAATAGATTTCGATTTTTAATAAACTTCATGGAGGAGCATTATGAAAATATTGGATTGAATTACAAGAAAATTGCTTGCACTCGTATTGTTCGATTTTTAGCATTTCATGATGAATATCCAGAAATTAGGGCTTACTTTGAAATTCAAGGTTGGGTATCATTATGGGATAATCCGTGTTTGCATTATGATGACGAGCTTATAAAAAAAATTTATGCAAATATGTGGATTGTTGATGCTACGGAAGATAATCCTTTGGAACTTCACACATTCGTTAATGGTAGGCATTTTTCGTGAATATTGGTCGATATTTGTAATCATTTTAATGTGCCGAATGATGGAGTTGTTAATGTGGATTGCACTCATTGGGATGATGATCTTTTTGGTGTTTCACTAGATGAGGTGAAAACATTTTTAGGAGTGTTTCCACAAGTAACTTTCTCGGCAATGCCGCCAAATTATCGTATTGTGTCTATTATTTTCTCCTATTGTGTATGTGGTAAAGAAGTGAAACTTCCGAGTAATCTAGAACTTTTTCTTACCTATAAGATTATCCGATGAGAAAGAGTAAATTATGCGGCTATATTCGTGTATTGTTTGTCGGAATCAAGAAGGCTCACTAAAAAGAAATTTGATTTGTCGACTACTATACCTACGGGCTACTCGAAAAATGAGATGAATACTGAAATTTGTCACAATGATTATGATAATGACAACATTCTACAAATGGTAAGAATGCGACGAACTTTACCATGGGTTCCCACTAAAGCCGCTAGGGGACGTGCTCGAAATCCAAGACAACCTCGGGATGATTTTTTTAATGACAATGAGGTTGCAAACATTGATGGAGGGGGTAATGAAGAGGAACAAGAAGATGGGGAAGAAGAGAATGTAGGGAATGAAGAAGGGGACTATAATGAAGGAGAGGATGGAGAAAATAAAAATGAACCGAATGTTGAGGATTTGAGTCTCAAAGAAAGAATGGAAAAGATGGAAAGAGAGACATTTAGAGATGTTGCATCTCTTAGAAAAGAGCTCCGGGAAGTGAAGGAAGAAAACTCAAAATTGAAGAGCTAAATGGAGAAATTTAAGAAATTCATCAAAGAGCTTCTCCCTGCGGCTTGCTTCTCTTCGGATGAGGATTGATGTCCCCACCCCGTGTTTATCTTGTTGTCTTTGCAATTTTTTTTTTACCTTGTCTTTGATGTATTGAATTTCTATGAACTATCTTGTACAACTCTATTGCACTAATGAGATTTACTTGTTTTTCTTAAAAGGGATGAACTAGCAAGAATTTTAGTAACTTTTGATTGTTGTGGTATTGGCCTTGATGGAGTATTTGATGGTAAAAATACTCTAGTCTTGCATTGTTTGATAATTGGTATGAAGTACTTGATGGTAAAAGTGCTTCTTTTAATTTTTGCTTAAAAGCATTTGTGATGCCTTGATCATTTTGTTTAGATGGATAATTTGGGACATTTGTAATGTCTTATATTTATTGCTTGATGTATGATATGAACTACTTGATGGATTTTAAATTTTTACTTGATGGCATTCGTAATGCCTTGATCCTTTCTGCAAGAATTATCTCAATTGGGTTGAACCCTTGAGAATTTATATTGATGAGCTTCTTATTTGTTGTTGGATATATGTTGTAAAATTGCTTTTGGTGATGAAAAACTTGGCTTAATATCTTTTACAAGGGCTATATACATCTTCCTCAAACTTTAATGTCCGCTAAGTGTTCGATAAAATGCTTCTAAGGAAATTTCATCACTTACATGACTCTCTCATTTTCAAATGTCTTAATACTTATAGAGATCATGTTTCGCTACTCATATGAGTTTTCATAAGCTTCTACAAGTCGTATGATCGACTTTTACCTCCTTTTTGGCTTATATGCTTCAATGTTCAAATAGCTCGATAAATCGGTTACATTGTGCACTTTGATATGGATATATGATGTTTTTATCGTGCTAACATTCTTTTTGATGATTCTAAAGGGGGAGAAACAGGTTATAAGCTTATTAGCTCAAAGAAGCTAAAACAAGCTCGAGAAAGAAGCTATAAACTATGGCTTCTAAAAACCATAAGTTGTGGATTATACTTAGTCCATTTGTTGTATTATGGACTCATATTCTTGTCTAATGATATTTTGTTGACAGGGGGAGCTTATAAGTTCTTGATACTTAAGATCAATATGTAAAAGCTGAGCTTTTAGCTTTTAATTGACTGCTTCTTTATTACTCTTGTTGTGCATGTTGATAGGGGGAGCTTTTGCTATATATGTTTAATATCTCTATTCCCATCATTGTGACAATATTGCGTGGAATGTTGTCGCTCACAATGGATATTTCATTTTTAATGGTAAAAATGTTTTATTTTCAAAATCAACCTCGTTAAAATTGTTTTGGTTTGTAATCATCAAAAAGGGGAGATTGTTTGATAAATGATTTTATCATGATTTTGATGATTTTGTTTTTATACCAAAACAATGTTTTTAAAGGTTGTACAAATACTCCTAAATGATTTAAAATGGTTTTAATATTTTAGGAGTATTTCTTCAAGCTCATTTTCGACAAAATTGGACAACGCTTTTAATGATTTATGTCAATGTGTTTTTTTCATCCAAACTATGTTTTTAAATGTTGTCCTAATACTCCCGATCGATCTAAAATATTTTTACAATTTTTCGGAGTATTTCTTGAAATTATTGGACAACACTTCCATTTCGCGTTGGACCGGTAGCCTATAGGGCAACCCATGCATGGAGATGTGTTTTGAAATAGAAAATGCGACGAGAGCATAATTTGCAGTCGGCCGACCTGGCCGATCGAGTGGTGTCGACCGGTCGACACCCCGTAGACCCGATACACTGGGTTTGGTTTTGAAAGCAAGCCCGACTTGTTTTTTTGATAGAGGTCGACCACCAAGACAGGTCGACCGGCCGGGTTCTGTCGCCGGTTGCCTTGTGTAAATGTATGTTCATATTTTCAAACGTATATTTGTGCGCGACCGGTCGCTTCCTAAGGTTTTGACAAAGAAATTTGATTGTGCGGCAGACCAACTTGCACTCAAATTGTAATATCATTTATTGAGTTGTAATCTTGATTTTGGTCATCATCCAACACAAGACATCCTTGTGAGTATTCTTGTGGTAAGAATACACTTGGGTGATCTAGGTGATAGGTGTTTCAAGAGTGTGGTGCTCTTGAGGTGTTTGAAGAATTTGGTATTCTTCAAGATTGAAGATTGTGGTGATCTTCATAGGTGCGTTGAAGGAAGATTGTGGTAATCTTCAAAGGAGATTGTGGTAATCTCCAAATGTGGTGTTGAAGAAGAGTGTGGTGCTCTTCAAGGTGTTGTAAGTTGAATTTGTATTAATTGTGGTAATTAATAAAATTCTTTTTATTTTTCAAAACCCATCCCGGATATACTGGGATGGTAGTATATTAGGCCCTAGGTGGGTTGAACTACTATAAATCAACGCGTGTTATTTACATTTCGCACCTTTATTATTGTCTTGGCGTATTTGGTTCGAAAAAGAGGGCATAATCGTAAAGATGGAGATAATCTATTCACCCCCTCTATATTATCGTAGCCGCTTGGACTTACAATAATTTACAAAACCTTGGACAAAGCAATGTCCAACAAAGTCAAATCTTGCAAAATTGCAAAACAAATCTGGCACAAATTAACCTTAATTTATGAAGGATCTGAGCAAATTAAAGAAAATAAATTGTCTCATTTGTTCATGTGAGAAATTTGAAAATTTTAAAATAATTGCGGAGGTGAAACCTTGGATCATTTGGATGAAAGAATCTTTGAAATCACAAATGAGCTATCAAAGACTTGGGAAAGAATATACACGAAGGAAATGTGTATGAAGATTCGAGAAGAAGCCCCGGTGAATGGGAAATGAAGGTCATGGCCCCCGAGACATTCAATGAACCTCACAACAACATCCAATCATGAGCTATTCTCGGACCTCAAAGCCTATGAGTTTGAGTGAGAAGAAAAGATCAAGAGGAGACAGTTGTACCCAAAACAGTTGCACTTATAGTCAATGATGGAAAGAGAGTTGAAGTCAAGGAAGCCATTGACCAGGAGGAGATTGCCCTGATGGTTAAAAGATTCAACAAGTTCTTCAATAAGAACTACAAAAGAAACAAGGGTGAATCTTCCAGGAGACATTCAGCTCCCTCCAAGTCAAGGGAAGACAGGCCTCCCAAGAGAACTGAGCATCAAAGAGTTGAGTATCAAAAAGCTGACAACCCAAGAACAGAAAGAGCTGATCAAAGAGCTGAGAACCTGTTGGAATTGCAGACAACCAGGACACTTTGTTGTTGATTGTCCCTATCCAATAGTCAACAAGTACAAAAATGAAGAAGATAGAAAAGTCTTCAGAGAAGAAGACATGAGAAGAAGAAAGCCATGTTGGCTGCTGAGACAGCTAAGTCTAAAGAAGCAGCAGACTCATAGAGTAGTGAAGCTGACTACTCAAGTGATTCTGAAGAAGAAGCAATGATATGTCTGGTGGCTAAAGAACAAGATCAACCAGACCAAGAAGATGAGGTACACTATAACTCATCTCATTCAGACTCTAGTGATAGTGATTGTGATACACACACTTCATCACCCACTGATCTTTATGATTCATATGATGAAAGACTTTGAGCACATTAAATCCTCACACATACTGTTTAATGAGGAAAACAACCAGCTCAAAAGCCAAAACTCACAGCTGACTAAGGAGCTGAGTACTCTAAGTCACGTAGCTGGTGAGAACAAGGAGCTAAAGAGGGAAAACGATCTAAAAAAAGTGATTACCTCATTTACAAAGGCATCTAAATCATTGGATGACCTTATCATGAGTCAAAAAGAATGTGGAGATAAGACAGGCATAGGATTAATTCTTTTGTGCACAGTCAAACTCCTAGAGTAATTTTGGAAAAAGGATCTTCAAGTAATGAAGCATCTCAAAAATCCAAAACACCAAATGTTGCACCCATATTCATTCCAAAGCACAACCACAAACAAACTGGCCTTGGATATAAAGGAAAAGGAAATCAACCAGTTGAGTATGCTGAGAGGACAGCTGAGAGGAAATCCAGCAGAGTTCCTCAGCAAACTCCAAATAAGAAGTACTCTGTGAAGAATAAACAGAGCTACCAAAAACCCCAGAAGTTTTATCAAAGAAACACATATGATGGAAATGGTAGAAATTACCCGAGCCGAGCTGACTGGAATAATGTGACAAATCAGCAAAGACCAATAGAATATAAGCCTAGATGGCAAAGACCTAGACCTCAACAAAGGTCATTCCAAAGGCAAAAGAGCTATTATCAGCACACATATGCACCCAGGCACTGCACTCAAGAATATCACAACTACCCAAAGAAGACAATTGCTAAAACACATACACAGGCATACAAACAAAAGAGACAGTTGTATGAACCTAAAGCCCCCAAGAAATTTGTCAAAGTAAGTTATGATTATGGCACGAGTCAAGTCATTTGGCTATAGGTTGGTTGGATCATCTTACAACACTAACCCCTCAGGACCCAGGCAAGCATGGGTACCTAAAAACTAATTTCCTTGATTGCAGGTTCAAGGAACAGCTGAGTGCCAAGGAACCCGGTACATGGATAGTGGTTGTTCCGGACATATGACAGAAATAAGAAAAATTTGTCAAGATTCAAGGAGATTAGAGGTGCAAAAGTCATATTTGGAGGACATGAAGCTCGGGAAATAAAAGGCAATTGGATCAATCAAGAATAATGGATTAGAGATTACAAATGTTGCTTATGTTGAGGGACTCAACTTTAACTTGCTCAAGTATAAGTCAACTTTGTGATAAAGGCTACAATGTTGGATTCAATATGGGAGTGTGCGGATTAAAGACATTGAATCGAGATGAAATAGTCTTTGCAAGGATCCGCATGAGAAGAACATGTCTTTGGTGGTAGACTAGTGCAAAAAGAAGGAAACTTTGTAGAAACTACCTCGGTGATGAAAAGAGCCAAACCATTATAAAGATAAGGTCCGATAGAGGAATTGAGTTTGTCAATGGGATTATAAGTCAAGTATTGTATTGAAAATGATATTTCTCATGAGTTATCTGCGGCAAAGATAACTCAAGAACTCCACAGTAGAATAGAGTAGGCTGAAAGAATGAACAGAACTCTCAAGGAAGCTGCAAGGACCATGTTAGCTGAAGCTGGACTGCCTAAGAGATTTTGGGCTAAAGCCATCAACACTGCATGCTATACTCAAAATAGATGCATGATAAATAGACAGCTAACAAAGACTCCCTATGAAATATGGACAGGGAGAAAACCAAATGTTGGGTACTTCAGAATATTTGGATGTAAATGCTTCATTCACAACAATGGCAAGGATAATCTAAAGGCTTTTGATGCTAAAGCTGATGAAGGTATCTTTTTGGGATACTCAGCTGAAAGCAAAGCCTATAGAGTGCTGAACAAGAGGACTATGGTCACAGAAGAGTCTATTCATGTGGTTTTTGATGAACCTAATGTGAATGGAGAAGACATTGAAGAGCTAGCCGATAAATTTGAATCGATCAACTATGCGAGAAGAGTCCTTATATTGAAGTGAAGCAAGAGTAATCAACCAAGATGAAGATGAGATAGCTGAATCTCAAAGACAGTTGGAAAATCTGCAGCTGAATGATGATGAAAGAGCTGCTGAAGACAACACAGCTGCGAGACAGCTGAACCCAACTGATTTGCTTCAACCTGATATGAGATGGCTGAGAGACCATCCACCAGAGCTAGTCATTGGAGATGTGAGAGATGGTGTAAGAACCAGATCCAGAGCTCAGCAAGAAGCAATGTTCACTTGTTTTATTTCCCAAATAGAGCCAAAAGATGTGTCCCAAGCATTGGATGGCACACATTGGATTCAATCCATGAAAGAAGAGCTGAATCAGTTTGAAAGAAATAAGGTATGGGAATTGGTGCAGAGACCAACCCATCAGAATGTTATTGGAACAAAATGGGTTTTCAGAAACAAGATGAATGAGGAAGGATCTGTGGTAAGAAACAAAGCAAGATTGGTAGCCAAAGGGTATTTCCAAGAAGAGGGAATAGATTTTGATGAAACATTTGCTCCTGTTGCAAGACTATAAGCAATAAGGATGTTTCTTGTCTACGTTGCACACAAGAACTTCATTGTATATCAAATGGATGTGAAAAGTGCATTTTTAAATTGACTGTTAGAAGAAGAAGTCTATGTTGAGCAACCTCCAGGCTTTGAGCAGAAGACTCTTGGAGATAAAGTGTACAAGCTCAAGAAAGCATTATATGGATTGAAACAAGCACCAAGAGCATGGTATGATACATTATCTCAATTTCTAACTGATAATGGATTTACCAAAGGCAAAGTGGACAAAACACTCTTTAGAATCCAAGATGGAGAGAGTATATTGCTAGTTCAAATATATGTGGATGATATCATTTTTGGATCCACAAATAAAGAGATGTGTGATAAGTTCTCAAACCTCATGCAAGGCAAATTTGAAATGAGCATGATGGGAGAGCTGACTTTCTTCCTAGGACTTCAAGTTAAGCAATTGAAGAATGGAACTTTCATAAGTCAAACAAAGTACACAAGAGATTTAATGAAGAAATTTGTTATGGAAGAAAAAGTCCTCTGTGAAAATACCAATGAACACATCAGTCAAGATGGACATGGATGCAGATGGTAAGGCTGTAGATCAAACAAGATACTGAGCACTTATTTGATCATGCTCTACTTAATGACCAAAAAGAGCGGACATCACCTTTGCGATGAGGTGTATGTGCAAGATTTCAATTTGCACCAAAGGAGAGTCACATGATTTGCGGCTAAGAGAATCCTAAGATATTTGAAAGGATGCCAGGAAGTTGGCTTTTGGTATCCAAAGGAAGGTGGATTCAAGCTTATTGGTTACTCAGACTCATACTATGTTGGATGTAGAGTTGACAGGAAGAGTACTTCAGGTACATGTCAAATGCTTGGAAACAGATTGATTTCCTGGTTTAGCAGAAGCAAAACTCAATAGCCACATCCACAGCTGAAGCAGAGTACATAGTTGTGGGTAGCTGTTGTGCCCAAGTCTTATGGATGAGACAACAGCTGAGAGATTATGAAATTGAAGAAAAAGAGATTCCAATTATGTGTGATAACACAAGTGCTATTGCAATCACTCAGAATCCTGTGTTGCATTCAAGAACAAATCACATTGATGTCAGATATCATTTTATAAGAGATCATGTTGAAAAGAAAGACATCATTTTGGAATATATCTCAACTGATAAACAGTTAGCTGACATTTTCACCAAGCCCTTATGTGAATCAAGATTTGAAGAGCTTAAACATGAGCTAGGGTTAATTGAGTGAGTTAACACTCGGAAGACTCAATCGAAGAGATGGAAGATAGAAAATGAGAAATGATCGGGTTTTTCACATCGGCCAAGTGAAATGACCATATCGGAAAGTCAGTTGTATCGAGTTAGCTGACAGCTGAGTCGCTTAATGAGAAGAGAGAAGAAGAGTTAAGTCATTTGTGAAATAAGTTGAGTCATTTATGAGCTAAGTGACAAAAACGCAGTCGTTTTTAATGAGCGGGAATGTTTTTAAGGATGACATCAGCGTAATAATGACGGGTATAGTCAAAAGTTGCACAGTAAGCATATGATTGGATATAAATGATGCCGCATTAAATGCGAGGAATTAAATGTGGTTTGACGTGATAAATCTGAGTCGTTGATCTTAGTTAAATTTCAAAAATCAAAAACACGTCCTTTCATAACCCTTATATACTCATTTTTCAGTTTTCTCTCTCTCACACTCAAAACTGTTCATCTTCAAAGCAGAAGAAAGCAAGTTCTTTTCTCTCGAAAACCCTACGAGTTCACAAGCAAGTTTATCAAGATTTAATCGGTAGAAACTTCTAAAAATTGCACCAAAGTTTAATTTCGTCAAGTTATCGAAGCAAATCTACTCTGGATCGACTGTGGATTTTGAAGGAATGGTGAAGCAGGGTTCCGATGAAACCCTAGTAAAGAAGATTGTTGATATGCTAGAAAAGTTCGGTCTTAGGCCTTTTCTTACTTTGGAATACTCGCACACCTACCTTGAAGAGGTGGCGTAGTTCTATGTAAATGCTGAGGTGCGGGACGAAGGAATCAAGTCCTCCATCCACCGCAAGGACATCGTGATTCTTGCTAAGGACCTTATGGAGCATCGTTTTGTTCTTTGCCGTCGAGGGCATGACGAGAAATAAACGAAGGCGATGTTAACTTGGGCATTTGCATGGAAAGAAGTAGCCAAATCGGAGTGTCTTTGCGAAGGTAGTCTACACAACTGAGAAGAAGTTGCTGAAGGACGACTATCACAAGCTGATGGATGTCGTCGCCAAGTGTGTAGATATGAAGTTTGGAAGCTTCATTCAGCTGTCAAAGACCAAGCTGATTGTCATGACTGCGATCATGCAGGGTAAAAAAATCAACAGGGCTGAGTTTGTGTACAGCAGACTCTGCCAGAACGTTGGGAACAAATCATACAAGGAGGACGGATCCTTTGGAGGATCACTTGGCTATGGCCTGGTAATTGGCCATCTGATGGAAGTGAATGGCATTCCCCTTCAACATGGAAAGCCCTTCCATGTAAACAAAAAGATGTTCAGGGCTAATCTTTCAGGAGTCCAGAAGAGAGCCCATGCGAAGAAGGCGGATACCAGTGACGGGGAATCAGCTGAACCCGAGGACACAGTTGTTATCTCCTCTCCTAAGAAAAAAGCTGCAAAGAAGAAGGTTGCCCCTGCAGAAAGACACAGGATGCACCTGCCCCTACAGCAGAGTCACCTGCCCGAGCAGCCATGTCTCATGTCCCTGCAGCCGAGGCTGATAAGGAAGCCGAAATACCTTTCCAGCCATAAGAAAGAGGAGGACTGCCAAGCCCAGGAGGGCAGCTCCATCCAAGAAAGATGCCCCGGCCCCCGCTGCCGGAGAATCAGATGAAGAAAAAGAACCGGAAATTCCTCTGGTTAAAACTAAAATAAGAAGAATAGTCAAGCTTTCAGAGCGTGAAAGGACAGCTGAGTCCGCTACTCAGTTGGAGAAAACCTCTGAGACTGCTGACATTGAGGAAGTGCAGTCTCCTGAAATAATTGATGAAACAGCCAAGTCTGCTGAGGGTGATGAGCAGAAGCCCCAAGAAGACCCGGTGTGGAGAGGCAGTGAGACAATGAATCTTCACACGAGAAAGTTGTCTCTCCACCTACTACGTACGCTGTTGAAGGTGAAGAGCAGCAGAACATCTTTCCTTCCATCCCAGAAAAGGAAAGACAAGAAGAAGATGACGATGATGATGTCATCATGTATTCTCCTATATACCCAGACATCCAGCGCCGTCTACGTGAATGGAGGGCGTGGAAGCTAAGTCACTCGAGGGAGCATTTTGAACGCCCTGAGTTCATAGAAGAAGATGAAGAGTTGTTCAAATTCCTCGGCATCACCAAAGTGGTTCAGGCCCTTGATGAAGATAACTGCTTGAATATCTTACAAATCTTCAAGGAGAATGAACAAGCCAAAGCAGCCGAGGAAGCAGAAGCTCGCGAAAAATCCAAGATATGCACGCTCACCGGAACTCTAGAACACACTCACTCTCATCTCGATGTGTTCTCAGAGAGTGATGAAGATATGGATCCCATTGCTGCTAAAGAGACATGCAGCAAGCTTTGAAGGAATCCAAAATGTTGCATGGGCAACAAATGTTTGAAGGACCAGGAGAGTCCTCACAATCTCTCCTGGAGACAGACCCGTTGGGAGTAGTGCAGCCGCGAGTCTGGAGAAGAGTGACCCCAACATCAGTCACTCAGCTGGTGTGCCAGCTGAGGGGGAAACTCACTCCGCTGCAGCAGGGTCGGAGAATGATGCAGATGACTCCACAATGAAGAAAGGAGGCGAAGTAGAAAATGAAAAAGAACCACAAAGCAGATCGACATTGTGAAGCTTGGACGGTTGAGTGCATCCCCAGATGAGATGTCAACTACTTTGTAGGTCGAGGACACCGCTATTGCGATCGAGGCACGGAGTTGGAAATGCCCCGGGAGTTAACACTGCAGGCACCGAAAGCGCAATCCAAGGGGTTGAGACTCCTATGTATGCCATCGCTTTGAAGACCCTAAGACGTCGCGTACGTCGAAGGGAATGTAGAAAGGCCTTGCTGCGATTGTTGAGACTGTTGGAGGTGTTGAAGGCCCAAGGAAGTTGAGACCTCCAGGTAAAACTCAAGAAGTTCATAACATCCCTCTTGTAAACATTGTTGAATCATAAAAGGAGATTAGTGCTCTTCATGACTCCCATGATAATCCCGACATATCCTTTCTCGGGATCGAAGATGAAGGCGAGTCCACACCGTTGAACATCAAAAGGACCCGGTGAGGATGTTCTCCATGAGATGAGTCGATCGAGTTTCAAAGTCGCTTGCTCGTCAAACTTTTAACCGATGATGAACCAAGCCCCGGGTTTCATCATCTTCCGATGAAGTCGGTGTTGCGTAGAGAACAGTAATTCATTTAGAAAAAAAATCTCTCGAGGCCGAAGAAGCTGTTAAAGACAGTGAGGCTCGATCGACCAGTTGGCCAACCCACTCAACAAGGCCCATTGAACCGAGTCTTCTCCGAGCTCACACAGTGCAGCGAAGCATCGACTCCACCAGGATCATCAAAGGCACAAACTGCAATTTCAATTCCTTATGTGCGAGATGATACTTTTGAGCAATTATTTCCCTTTTCACTTGAACTGCCAGAGCTAGAGAAGGAGACAGCTAAAGAGCAGCATAAATACACAGTTCGAGAAGATCCAGTCATCCCTACCGACTTTATTGTACCAGTAGACTTTAATTTTGATGTTGAATGGCCACCAGCTGAATCCGGTGTGACAGCTGAGGTCCATGAAGTTTTTAAGAAAATCTGTGGAGAGATTGAGAAGATTGAACGGCACCATGCCTCATTAGATCTGCGTCTGGACAATAGAGATGCCAACCTCATAGCAGACTTATGAGGAATTGTGGTACAGATCAGGGAGTGGTGTCAGCAACAGAGTGCAATGTGATACGAACAAGTTAGATATTTCAAGGCATTGTACAACAAGATGCTGGTTTGGAGTGCTGATAATGCTGATATGAAGCAGAGGATGCAGGCCTATATGGAGAGATTGCATGCCTCCTATACAACTGAAATGGAGTTATCTTTGCGTGAATTTCATCGAAAAGAATTTTCTCCGTGTTGAGGAGAACATGAATACAAAATTCAGCCTTCTCATGGATGAAATGAAATGGCGGTGGCGGTGAATCAAAGCCACTCGCTTAATTTCGAACAAAGACATGCCCAAACAGACTCAAGCGTAACTCGGCTCTCACCGATTGGATTTCATGCTCGCGGGAATGTTCCTGGGGTTCCTCTCCTTCGATGATGCCAAAAAGGGGAAGAGGAGTACCTAAGGAAATTGAAAGAAGAAACAGTGGTGAGAAAGCGATTGTTGAAAAGAAGAAGGAAAAGAAGTTGAGGGGGAAAGGTCAAAGGATTTGACCACGATGATTCTTGAAACCCTCAAAGGTCATGTGATGACCTCTATAATCAAGCAAACTTCCGATTACTCGCCAATCCAACACTCTGTTGTGCCCATGTCGAGAAGAGAAAAATTGTGGAAGCGAGGGATGAAAGAGATTGAAAGAAAGAGCGGATGCCCGTGTTCAAGAAGTATTAAAAACTTACGGAGGCATTCCTGGGGAAGGATCAAGATGCCATTCCGGATGAGCGGATCCGAGCCAAGATCCGTTGAAGAATTTAAGAACCTCGAATCCGAAGGCTATTTCAGAAGATGTCTATAGCCCAAGCCGGGATTTGTCTTTGGGAGAAGGGTCCGAAGTTATGTGAAGAAGGCGATAAAGAGACTACAGCTGACCATTCGGTGATAAGCGAGAAGACTCCGTACAATATACACCCGAGAGGAGGAGGAATAAGTGGTGGAGGAAGAGGTTTTCGACCTAGACCTCTACCTAAAAATATTGAATATGTAGATCCATGTAAGAAGGGAAGGATCTCTTTGGGGAATGTACGATGAAGTAGCGAATCCGGAAGTGTCTAGAAAGAATGTTGATTATGTGAAAAGAATAGAAGAGGAAAATAGAAGACAAGATCGGCTATGGCAAGAGAGGCAAGAAAGGAAGCGAAAATATGATGTTGCGAAGAGAGCTTATGAAAAAAGAAGAAAATTTGGAGATGAAAGAAAAAGAAAGAGAGTGATGATGATAAGTCAAGAGGAAAGAAGGAGGCGAGAGAAGGCGATGAAGTGTTTTTGCTAACCCTTCGTATATTTTACTCTTGTAAATACATTTATGTGTAAGTCATCTGTACATTCAATAAAGTGTGTTTATATTTTCTCTCTTTGTATCTTAACATAGATGCGTAAATTGCTTAGATAAGATTATGCTCGATACATTTTATAAACATTTGTGTAAAGGACAAGAATGCTATGATCAATAAAATGATTGATTCAACGCATACATTCTTTGTTTCGCATTGTCGTATGTATTTGTGTTGTTTACATTTCGTTTAAGGTTTTTATGTTTTGGCATCATCAAAAAGGGGGAAATTATTGGGAAATTTATTGTTTAGATTTTGTTGAATGCCATGTAAAACTTAGATTAGAATGTTGGCACCCCATTTTCCTTGTATCTTTCATTGTAATGGATAATTTGAATGAGTGAGTCAAGTCGGCTATGCCTGGAAATACAAGAAGTCAACTAAGAAGTGAAGTAAAGACTCGTGAGGAACAATTTGAGTATGGCCAAGATAGAAGATCAAGGACTTGACTAAAGATGTACAAATGGTGAGGGACGGATGTGTGAAGAGTCGGTTAAGTCAACTCAAGAAGCCAAGTCACAAGGTTGAAGTGGAGATGAGTCTTTCAATGATTGGAGCAGAGTCAAGTCACCTGGGAAAAGGCATTTGCAAAGAGGAGTTAATCGAAAAGAATCCGTTACGTAAGTCAAGAACATTACTTAAATAAGTAATACACCCATGCTTTGCCAGGTCTTAAAGTGCTCGATCTAGAAGCGTGCAAAAGGAATAAACCAATGGGAAGCACTGCACCTCGTGTCAGAACTTGAAAAGCTGAACATTCATTTAATACGAGGAAAGGTCTACATCTCAAGACTGAAGACCAAGAAAAGACAAGCCAACGAACACAAGTCACTTTTGAAAATCAGCCTATCTCTTCAACGGGCAGATTTTAGAAAGTTCACTATAAAAGGCTGAGAAATCCCATTGAGAAAAGGTTACCTGAACCACAAACGAGCAAGCAATATTCAAACTCTAACCTGCAAAATATTCTCAAGTTATTCAAGCAAAATCCTCAAGCCTGAAACTCGAAGGAAATCGATCCAACACAAAGCTGTGAAGGAAAGACAACTTCAAACTGTTGAAGAGGAAACTTTTGAAGAATCAAAAGGGGTCTACTTTCCAAGGAGGATTGTAGGAAGGTTCAAGGTCGAACCAGTCTCAAGCTATTGGAGGGCTTCGTGATCAAATCCAAGAAGCTTGAGAAAGTGAGTCAAGTAGCAAAGCGGTTGCCTGTGAAGAAGTTTGAGTCGGACGAAGCAGTTTGTGTGACCAAGGCATCTCATCGAGTCCAAGGATCAAGTCATTTGTGTGATCAAGACTTGTCTCAGGACCGATAACCACTTTGTGAATTGATCATTACTTAGTGGTTTCCTCCGGGAGTTGGAGAAGAGAGGATTAGAAGAATTACCCCATCTTCGAACCTCTATAAAAATTACTTGTGTCATTTACATGTCAGCATATTTACATTTACGCACATACATTTTATATCTTTGATAATTTGCCAAGCGATAAATAACTAAGTGCTAAAATCAAGTGTTAAAACAAAGTTAAATCAAATTCAAGGGTGTTAAGTCTTCCCTTTGAAAAACTCATCACGACCAAGTTAAGTTTTAGACTAAACGGTTGGGTTATTCTATCAACAGACTCTATCGAAGTGCATTTGAGTGGCTAACTCTGCTGATTAACTAACTTAGTTGTCCCTCAGGAGTTAGCTGTGTATTAACTCTGTAATATTTTAAAAGGACTAAAATCAAAAAGTTGGTAAGGTTTATTCAACCCCCCCTTCAAAACCTTACTTACACCCCTTGGGACCTACATCAGTCATTCTCCCTCCCTTTGCTTAATGTTAAACAAAGTTAAAGGTGTCTTTTGGTACTTTCAACAACTCATGAACTGATTTAGAAATGTCGAGCTAAAGTCATCAAGTTTTTTATGGAACCCAAAAGGAGTTGGTTGAATCATTGCTAAGCCGATTTCATCAAAGTAGTAGGAAAAACTCTACACATCACGCCATCCATGAATCTATGTAGAAGAGCAGCATTTTAAAAATGACATAGATGGTCCCACGGGTCGGTAGTACCATCATATTCAAAATTTAGAGCCCAGTAGGAAGACGAGAGCTTGTCTATCATTACTTCATCCGAGAAAGGGGTTCCCCTCTGCACCCGAACTAAAGCCCTTCTTGGTGTCCATGTCACCTTCCTACGAATTTCTCACACCTCGTGAAGGAGATCATACATCCTTCCTGACCAATCTGGATCTTCAGTTGATGTGTACTCTGTCATCCTAGATGAGTGTATCTCCTCAGCCACAGCATTCCACCGATCTCCGGTGTTCTAGCCACATTCTCTCCCACCGGAGGGGCGATAGGTGGTGGCGGAACCAAATCCCTCAGCCTTCTCTCCAATGCCTGTTCCACGGCCTTAGTAATAAAGCCACCCAACTGTTTAAAAAATGTTGATCCCAAACTGCTACCTCCTTCGGACATGGGTGTTTGCTCCTCCACCCTTGTCCCCGAAATCCCTTGCCATGGCCCTCCACCACAGGTGGCAGTGGTGGAGGCCTGACGTTCTCATGCGTTACTCCGCCCAGACTATCACCCAGCGGTGTGCAATTCAGATCGTCTGTCAAGTTTCTCCTCAAATCCTCCATAATCACCACTCTCTGAAGCTCACGTCCTCACTCAAATTTTCCCATAGACGGCACCAATTGGCCGATCCTAAAAATGCTCTGCCTTCTCAAACTTGACTTTTTCCCGAATTCATTTGTAGACACCGCACAAAAGGGGGCCGAGGTGTAAGTCCAAGTGGCTACAATAATCTAGAGGGGTGAATAGATTATCCCGGTTTTTAGATTTTGCCTCTTTTTCGATAAACTCAAGCAAAGATAGAATGCTAAATGCGGAAAGTAAATAGCACACGTCGATTTATAGTAGTTCAACCCACCTAGGGCCTAATCTACTACCACCCCAAAGATATCAGGGATGGATTTCAAAAAAAAAAAAGATTTTATTAATTTTCCAAAAATTAATACAACACCTTGAGGATTACCACAACCTCTTTCACCACCTTGAGGATTACCACAATCCTCTTACAACACCTCGAGGATTACCACAACCCTCTTACGACACCTTTGAAGATTACCACAACCTTCAAACACCTATCACCTAGATCACCCAAGTGTATTCTTACCACAAGAATACTCACAAGGATGTCTTGTGTTGAATGATGACCAAAATCAAGATTACAACTCAATAATGATTGATACAATATGAGTACAAGTGTAATCAAGAATTGAAAGCCTAGACCTCAAATATGTGCAAGTGAAAGTGCTTAGGCTAATATAACAAGATATATGAAAGTGTTTGCTCAATTGCTCTTTGCTTGTATAGAGTGTTGTATCTTGTTGCTTGAATGGAGCCTCTATTTATAGGAGAGGACTTGGCTTTCATTTCCAGACATTGGCTCCTCCTTGGGGAGTGATTTGCTGCAAAAGAAACCATTTAAAATGATCAATATAGCTGTTAGAAATCAATCCCACAAAATAGGGAAAAGTCATGTCAAAAAACGCGGACGGATTCTTTGATAAACGGGGGTTCGACCGGTCGCGCAGAGATAAGATTGAAATTGAATTCTGCGAATTTTTACACAGTGGGACCGGTCGGGAGGGTGCGACGGTCGCCTTAGTCTGTGACGGTTGCCCTTGAAGAATTTACGAAACAGAGAATGTCCGGAACAAAAATCCAACTCAGTGCATGTCGCCGCCGGTCGACCGGTCGACCGATCGGCCGCCCGCCCTATTTTTCTTACGCCCCATTTTTCTGTTTCTCACTCAACTCGGTATGGGTTGCCCTATAGGGCGACCGGTCGAACTGAAACAAATGTGTTGTCCAATTTTTATTGAAAATAAACTCCAAGAAATACTCCGAAAAATAGTAAAAACATTTTAAGTTGATCGGAAGTATTTAGACAACATTTAGGGACATTGTTTTGGTTTAAAAACTCATTTGAACAAAATCGAACATAATCATCAAAATCATGATAAAAATATTTATCTAACAAACTCCCCCTTTTTGATGATTACAAACCAAAACAATTTTCTTTGAGGACGATTTGAAAAACGAATAAAATTTTCGGTTTTACAAGTAAACTATCCGTTAGAGGTATTTCATACAAAGCTCCCCCTATTTATGAGCATATCAACAAACGATTATTATAAGTAAGAAGCACAAGCTATAACAAGCTTATATAAGATGCATCATGAGCTAAGAAGCTCCCCCTGTCACAATACTTATTAATCAATTTCATTTGAGTCCAAAATTCAAGCCATGGACTAGGTATTCGAGTCCACAATACTTATTGCGAGCTTTTATTAGCTTTTTTTTTTGAGCTAACGAGCCAATATCCTGTTTCTCCCCTTTGGAATCATCAAAAAGAATATTAGAATGGTGAAAACACCATACAATAATATCAAAGTGCGCCAAATGGACGGTTTATTAACCGTTGAGTCAATTAAAGCGTAACAATCCAAGGAAAATGGGAGAAATGTAATATGAAGAGTTCATACGCTCGTTTTGTTTACCAAATCATGATCTCAATAAGTATAGAAGACTTTTGAAAGCAAAGAGAATCATGTATAAGTTGAAATTTTCATTGCAACATTTCATCGAACACCTTGTGTGCGTGAAAAATAAAAGAGGTTGTATATAACCCTTGTAAATGTTTCAAGCCAAAAATTTTATCACCAATTCACCTCAATCAATATACAATTCAACATACTAGATAAGCTCATCAAAATCATATGCAAAAATATCAAGAAATATACTATAAGGTCATTAACTCGAGGTTCAACCCAATTGAGCAAAAAAGAGAAATTCTTACCATTTGATCGGAAAAGATGAGCCATGATGATGATGGTCATGCTATATAACGTCCATGTTGTGAAAACAAAAAGCATGAAAACCATTTTTGAATGAAATATGTGAAAATTTGGCAAAGGGGACGAAAAATGGCCAAAATAAGTTAAAGCGGCGAATCTGAAGAGCAGAACCATTTTATTCCAAGATTTTGCTTAGGGCGATCGGGTCGGCGTTGAGGACGACGGTTGTCCTCAACCCTTCACCATTTCATGTCATGTCATCATTTTTCCAAAATCCGAATTTTCAACCAAAAATCTGATTTTTCGCCTGACGAGTTTTAAAGACGTGCAAAATGCAAACGTAAGCTTCATTCAATATGTATTATGCCTAACCGAGCTCGTATTTGAAAAAGTCTCGGAAGATAGCGCTTTGTAAAAATGTCCGCTAATTGATCTTGAGATGGTACAAAAGATATCTCAATTTTACGTTTTGAAACACAATCCCTTAGAAAATGATGTCGAATCTCAATATGTTTAGTACGGTTATGATGAACCGGGTTTTGAGCAATATTTATAGCGGATATATTATCACAAAAGATAGGTACATTTTCAAAAGAGCATTTGTAATCCGCTAAGGTTTGTTTCATCCAAAGAAGTTGAGTACAACAAAATACGGCGGAAATATATTCGGCCGGCCGTTGTTGAAAGAGAAACACTGATTTTGCTTCTTTGAAAACCAAGAAACTAGGCAATCGCCTAAAAATTGACATGATCCGGAAGTACTTTTCCGATCATCAATATTTCCGCATAATCCGAATCACTATAACCTTTAAGACAAAAATTTTCATTCTTTGGATAAAATAAACCATATTGAATGGTGCGTTTCAAATATCGAAAAATCCTTTTAACGGCACTCATATGAGATTCTTTGGGATTACTTTGAAAACGAGCACATAGGCATACGGCATGAAGAATGTCCGGTCTACTAGCGGTTAAATAAAGTAAACTACCAATCATACCTCGATACTTTGATTCATCCACGGACTTGCCTTTCTCATCTTTGTCAATTTTGACATTTGTTGCCATGGGAGGAGAGCGGTTCTTCCTTCTTCAATGCCGAACTTTTTCAAAAGTTCTTTTGTATACTTAGATTGTGAAATGTAAATACCTTCTTGACATTGCTTAATTTGGAGTCCAAGAAAGAAGTTGAGCTCCCCATCATGCTCATTTCAAATTCTCCTTGCATCAACTTAGAGAATTTCTTGCATAAAGAGTCATTAGTAGCACCAAAGATAATATCATCAACAAAAATTTGCACAAGTAAACAATCTTGCCCTTTTACAAAAACAAATAGAGTTGTATCAACTTTACCTCTTATAAAACCATTTTGTAAAAGAAAAGAACTAAGTCTATCATACCATGCACGGGGTGCTTGTTTTAAACCATACAAAGCCTTTTTAAGTTTATAAACATCATTAGGCCTAGAAAAATTTTCAAACCCGGAGGTTGTTTTATATAGACTTCTTCTTGAATAATACCATTTAAGAAAGCGGATTTAACATCCATTTGGTAAATTTTGAAATTTTTAAAACAAGAATAGGCAAGTAAAATACGAATAGCTTCTAAACGTGCTACGGGTGCAAAAGTTTCATCATAGTCAATACCTTCTTTGACAATACCCTTGAGCTACTAACCTTGCCTTGTTTGAACAATATTGCCTTGATCATCAAGTTTGTTAGGAATACCCATTTTGTACCAATAATGGTTTGAGAAGGAGGACAAGGTACCAATTCCCATACATCATTTCTTTCAAATTGATTCAACTCCTCTTGCATCTCTAGAAACCAATCCTCATCCTCAATAGCCTCTTTAGCATTTTTAGGCTCTTTTTGAGAAATAAGGGCTTTCTCGGCAAATTTTCTCCAGTCATCACTTTGTCAAGGGGATCACCAATAATAAGATCTTTTGGGTGATCTCCTTAAATTTCAATGCAACGGGAAGATCTCGAGATATCACCTCTATCTTCTTGAGGACCATTTGAAGTGGACGGTTGATCATTTGATGTAGACGGTTGATCATCAATTTGAACAATTTGTTCAATAATATCCTCTTCATCACTTTCATCATTAGGAATTCTTTCAACTCCCGAAGCTTCATTGAATTTAACATGGATGGATTCTTCAACAACTCCACTAGTCTTATTGTAAACCCGATATGCTTTGCTTTTTGTTGAATATCCCATAAATATCCCTTCATCGGCCTTAGGATCAAGTTTGTCCAATTGATCCTTGGTATTCAAAATAAAGCATTTACAACCAAATATCTTGAAATAACTAATATTTGGAGTTCTACCTTTCCAAAGCTCATATGGAGTTTTATTCATTTTAGGACGAATATAAACTCGATTAATGACATAGCAAGCGGTACTTACGGCTTCGGCCCAAAAATATTTTGGAAGTGAAAATTCATTTAGCATGGACCGACTCATTTCTTGTAATGTCCGATTTTTCCATTCGGCTACTCCATTTTGTTGAGGTGTCCTTGGAGCCGAGAAATTATGAGCATATCCTTTGGTTTCACAAAATATTCTAAATTCACCGTCAAATTCTCCACCTCGATCGCTTGAATAGACTTGATAGTATCTTATTTTTCATTCTCAATAAGTCTACACGACTTAACAAACTCATTAACGGCATCGCTTTTATTGGTAAGAAAAAGAGCCCAAGTATATCTAGAAAAATCATCGCGATAACAAAAGTGTAATGTTTTCCACTTAGACTAGCCGTACCAATATCCCCCATACAAATCAAGATGAAGCATTTGTAAGGGTTTGGTTGTGGAAATTTCGTTTTGGGCTTGAAACTACTTTTAACTAATTTGTTCTTTTGACAAGTGTCACATAAGCCAAGATTTTCAAAATTCAATTTGGGTAGTCCTTTCACATGTTGGTTTTTGTAAATATTTTTCAAATTCTTGTATCCAACATTTCCAAGTCGCCTATGCCATAAGCTAGTTAAATCATTATTGGCGACTAAACAAGAAACATTTTGACTAACCAAATCACTTGTACAAAATTTGTAAAGATTGCCTTTTCTATTTGCTTCACAAATAATTTCACCATTTTTAAGTATAAGGCATTTTTCTTTATTAAAGGAAACATCATATTTTGAATCACAAAGTTGGCTAACACTTATCAAATTAAACTTAATCCCTTCAACTAATAGAACATTACTAAGAGAGAAAGAAGAGTTACCAATTTCTCCATTTCCAAGAATTTTTCCTTTGCCATTGCCGAACATGACCATACCCTCTTCTTGGAGCTTGATGTTGGTAAAACGTTCTCTCCTCCCGGTCATATGGCGTGAACATCCCCTGTCCACGAGCCATTTTGAATCTTCCATTGTTGTTATAGCCCCTATTACCTACAAAAGAATTTTTTTAGGTACCCTATAATTTTGGGGTCCATGGGGTTAGTCTTGAGACCTTTGGGTCTCCAAACATGTCTTGAGCTATTTCTCAATTTTCAATTATTAGCATAATGTCCAACTTTGCCACAATAAAAACAAGTAGGAGTATTATAATTATTAGCACGTACAAAAGTCGGACCTTGGTTTTTTTTCTTAAAAACACTTTGAAATGGCTTATAACCAAGTCCCGATTTGGAATGCTCACCTCTTTGTGCATCTAAAATTTTTGTGACTTTATCCGTACTTATGTTGAAACGATGCACATCATTTTTAAACATTCAATATCTTTTGTGAGCAATTCCTTTTCGGTTTCAAGAGAATGAATTCTAGTAAGAGTAAGAGCATGAGCTTTGTCTAGAGATTCATAAGAGGTAAATAATTTTTCCTTTTCAACCTTAATCTCCTTATGCTCCTTTTTCAAATTTTTGTATTAACGATTAAATTTTGAAACTCAATTTGCAATTCATCAAAATCACATTGCAAGTCATCAACTATGGAGGAAGTAGAAGAATTTGAGTGTACCTCATTGTTTTCATCATCTATAGCCATGAGACTGTGTTCGGTTTCTCCTTCCTCATCGGTTGTTTGAGTAGTTCATCCCATGTTTTGACTTCCGCATTTAGAGCTTTCTTTTTTGTGAAAGGCTTCTTTTTCTTTTGCTCCTCTTCATCGAGCTTGGGCAATCGACAATGAAGTGCCGGGTTTTCCGCATTTAAAGCAAGCATTATCTCTTGGTTTTCTTGCTTTATTTTTATTCACAAATTTTGCAAATTTTCGAACAAGTGCGGCCGTCTCCTCATCATCATCATCATTATCATAGTATGCATTATTAGAAGAAGAAGCAAGACCTTTAGGAATAATTTGCATACCCGATTGATTTGTGGATGGTTTGGAATTTTCCTCTCCTTGAGATAGACTTCATAGATGAGTAGATTTCCAATAAGCTCGTCAAACTTGAGTGTCTCAAGATTTTGTGCCTCCGTGATTGCCGTTACTTTTTCGGACCATGAGCGGGAAGAGCATTTAATACTTTGGTCACCTTGTCTTCTTTGGAAATAACTTTGCCGAGGGCCACAAGCGGATTGACGATATTATCAAGCCTTTCCACCATTTTGGAGATGCTTTCGCCATCATACATGTTAAAGTTTTCGAAGTCTTTAACAAGCATGGTTTTTCTTGCTTGCTTGACTTTCTTAGTCCCTTCATAGATTGTCTCTAATTTTTCCCAAACCTCATGTGCCGACCTTATGCCTCTTATACGATTGTACTCGGTGGCGGTAAGAGAGCAATGCAAGATATTTAAGGCCTTACCGTTTAGAGAGAAGGCCTTTTTGTCATTTTCATCAAACTCCTTGAAAGGTTTAAGAGCCAAGGTGCCATCCTCCGATTTCTTTGTTGGTTGATCAACTCCTTCAATGACCACATTCCAAATGTCGAACCCGCACCCTTGTAGGAAGCACTCCATACAGTCTTTCCAAAATGCGTAGTTGTTGGCATCGAATAGCGGTGGCTTATTGGTGGAGGCACGGTGGTGAGATGAGCATCATTTGTAGCCATGGATCTTTCCTCTTTACTCGGAACGAGCTAGCCAAAGAGTTTGGCTCTGATACCACTTGTAAGTCCAAGTGGCTACAATAATCTAGAGGGGGGTGAATAGATTATCCCGATTTTTCAGATTTTGCCCTCTTTTTCGATAAACTCAAGCAAAGATAGAATGCTAAATGCGGAAAGTAAATAGCACACGTCGATTTATAGTAGTTCAACCCACCTAGGGCCTAATCTACTACCACCCCAGTATATCCGGGATGGATTTCAAAAAGAAAAAAAGATTTTATTAATTTTCCAAAAATTAATACAACACCTTGAGGATTACCACAACCCTCTTTCACCACCTTGAGGATTACCACAATCCTCTTACAACACCTTGAGGATTACCACAACCCTCTTACGACACCTTTGAAGATTACCACAACCTTCAAACACCTATCACCTAGATCACCCAAGTGTATTCTTACCACAAGAATACTCACAAGGATGTCTTGTGTTGAATGATGACCAAAATCAAGATTACAACTCAATAATGATTGATCTGATATGAGTACAAGTGTAATCAAGAATTAAAAGCCTAGACCTCAAATATGTGCAAGTGAAAGTGCTTAGGCTAATACAACAAGATATATGAAAGTGTTTGCTCAATTGCT
Organism: Rehmannia glutinosa; assembly: GCA_016081115.2. Taxonomy (NCBI): domain Eukaryota; kingdom Viridiplantae; phylum Streptophyta; class Magnoliopsida; order Lamiales; family Orobanchaceae; genus Rehmannia; species Rehmannia glutinosa. Next base: position 198,946 of record JABTTQ020003033.1, read on the forward strand.
CTTTGCTTGTATAGAGTGTTGTATCTTGTTGCTTGAATGGAGCCTCTATTTATAGGAGAGGACTTGGCTTTCATTTCCAGACATTGGCTCCTCCTTGGGGAGTGATTTGCTGCAAAAGAAACCATTTAAAATGATCAATATAGCTGTTAGAAATCAATCCCACAAAATAGGAAAAGTCATGTCAAAACGCAAGCGGATAGTTTTTGATAAACAGGGGGTTCGACCGGTCGCGCAGAGATAAGATTGAAATTGAATTCTGCGAATTTTTACACAGGGGGACCGGTCGGAGGGGGGTGCGACCGGTCGCCCTTAGCTGTGACCGGTTGCCCTTGAAGAATTTACGAAACAGAGAAGTCTGGAACAAAAATCCAACTCCAGTGCAGGTCGCCCGCCGGTCGACCGGTCGACCGGCCGCCTGCCCTATTTTTCTTACGCCCCATTTTCGTTTCTCGGCTCAACTCGGTATGGGTTGCCCTATAGGGCGGCCGGTCGAACTGAAACAAATGTGTTGTCCAATTTTTTATTGAAAATAAACTCAAGAAATACTCAGAAAAATAGTAAAAACATTTTAAGTTGATCGGAAGTATTTAGACAACATTTAGGGACATTGTTTTGGTTTAAAAACTCATTTGAACAAAATCGAACATAATCATCAAAATCATGATAAAAATATTTATCTAACAAGGGGTGCTCGACATGCCCTCTTCGATGCTTAAGTCAGAAGAGTATTTTGCAAGAAAGAGGCGAAAATATAAAATAAATGTAAAAAGTGTGATTAGGGTAGGAAAGAACCTGGATTTGGGCTTTTATAGCTTAGCCTGGATTAGAGTTTCAGTAAAATACGGATTCTATTACGATTTGGTAACAAAATCATAATTAAGATATGATCGAATCTTCCAACCCTAATTTACCATTGAGCTCCGCAGATCGGGCTGAGCTCCCCTACTCCAAGTCGCCAGTTCAACCATCCTTACTCAGAACATTTCCTCGAAGAAGACCGCGCTTAGCCTTGCCCTAAATCGTATCTCCGCTCACGGTCCGAGCTCACGATCTTTAATTCATTAGATCGTGAGATCATTCTTAAAGAGATTGTACTCAGAATTTTCCATCTTAATCTTCCTAATAGGGCCTCATAGCTTGGCCCATTTATAAGTATTTCTCCAGTTCACTCGGGCCTTAACAAAGTCTATCGAGTTCGGCCCAATGGTCTTTATTATTGACCCTCATCGTCACCAATCCACAATGATTCACCTACCAAAGCCACCAAAATTGACTTTATATTTTACAAAAATTAGGGGCGTTATTGGATACGAATTTCATTACGCTAGTGAAAAATATTACTCTGCGTCCACAATGTGAAGCTTTCTCATATTTGCAGGAAAGAGATCTATTGCGAATTTTGTTGTTGATGGGGAAAATTCATTGACCTTTGACTCTAACGACTTTCCTGTTGGTGCTTCTAAATTGGCTTCTAAATTCAATGATGTGTTTCTACAATCTTTGATCGGATACTCTGTACTTTTTCTTTTTTAATGCAGAAGTATTTTAATTGTGATTAAAAAACAGAGATAGAGTTCTTTCTATTGAAAAGGTGAAAAGGCAATTGTATCTGTGGAAATCCAATCTGAATAGACACTATGGAAGATTTAGTTTTAACATTAAAGGCCGAAGTCCATTTTAAAACCCTCATTTTCTCAAAAAAAAAAAGGCCCTCATAGCGCAAGTGCGCAACCAACAAAGGCCTCCGCCTAGACCCATAAAAAAATCGCCCCGTCGGGTTTGGGACGGGTAACAGTTTATCTTTTTCAAACCCGGCCGGGTCCGCTAGACTCGCCCGGACCCGCCCCGTATATTAACAATATTAATATAGTTACAGGTGGTGGAGACTTTGGATTAAGAAATTTATGGAGTTTATTAAATTGTTGAGATGTGTGCTTATAGATTGATGATTTCTTTCTCTAAAACTGTTTGCTTCCTTCGGCTTTCCCAATTCCAATATAGAAGATTGTGTTATATATATATATATATAGTATATACAATGTAGACTTAAGCAGAGTCAGTAGCTATGGTAAGTACCTAACTAGACCTGGCTAAATGGAACCGAAACCGGGTTCCAAACCGGAGTAACCGGAACCATGGTCAACGGTTCCTAAACCGTAATCGTGGTCAACGGTTCCAAAACCGAAACCGAATGTGTTGATCGGTTCGGTTCCTAGGTCTCAAAACCGTGGAACCGGCGGTTTTAACCGTCGGTTAGAACCGTATATAGAACCGTGATGGAACCGTTTTTTTTAAGGTTAAAACCAACAACCTTGTTTTGGTAAATACATTCTAGAAGAAATGTAAAATGTTTATTATGATATTTTTAATATTGCACAACGATTACTTAGGGAAAAAAGTAAACGCGTCCAAGGGTTCCTCTAGCTCAAATGTAGAGCTTGAGAATTATTTAACTACTTCTTTCGAGTTTAGTGAAATAGATATTTAAGACTTTGATATTTTGAAATGGTGGTCACAAAGAACTCAACCTTATACAATCATCGCAAAAGATGTTTTGGCATGCCCGTTTCAATCTGGTGAAGTAGAGCAAACGTTTAGCTCGATGAAAATATTTTAGATGAATCACGCTCGCGTTTTTTTTTTTTTTTTTTTCTTTTTATTTTAAACTAAATTGCTAGACATTTTATCTAAATAAAATTAAAAACAAAAGGTTTCGGTTTTGGGCGAAGGAACCATATAGGAACCTTGTTCCGGTTTGGAACCAGGCAGGTGGTTCGGTTTTAGAACCGAAACCGTGAGCATAAGGTTTCGGTTTCGGTTTCTCAATTTGAAAAAGAACCGGAACAGGCGGTTCAGAACCGTGGTGGTCTATACCTAATCGACCCAACAACATAGATAATTTCGGACAAAAATTAAATTTGGCGGGTTCGGCGGATTCAACCCACCGAGTCCCGAGGTTCATGGCGGGCGGGCGGGTCTTGAGACAGGGCAGGTCCGGGTCCAATTTTTCCTTGGCGGGCGGGTCTCGGGTTTGGCCAAACCCGCCCGTTGCTATCCCTACCTACGACCCTACCCCAGGGATTGTCCAGTGGCGTGCGCTCTTCTTGAAGAGTTTGAGGTCCCAGATTCGACTCTCGAACTATTGTCGAGTGTGAATTTGGGGTGGTCCACCTGCGGAGGAGGATTAGTCTCATTACTAGTGTTGTGACCGCACCATAGGTGTTCGAGATGCGGTGTGGGCAATTGCATACCCAGGTGTGTGGGGATATCTCTGTCGGAAAAAAAAAAAAAAAAAAAAAAAAAAAAAAAGGTCCTATGTCCCGGTCTACATGGGGCTTGGCTTGGCACTTGACCTATAGAAGCTTGGCTTGGCCTAACCCTAATTCCAAGGCACTTAATTTTGCTTTTGCAAACACACTTATTTGTTCGGAAAATTAACATCAATAGTTACACCATTCTGAAACGCACAAATATTCCATCTCGTTATTTAAAGACGTCGTTGGCTATATTTTGGGGGATAATTACAAAGATTTCCCCTAAGTTCAGGTAATAACAAAAAAAATCCTAAGATTTTTGAAAATTATAAAAAACCGTTGAGGTTTGATTCCCTCTTACATTTTCCATTTAATAAGCAAAAAATATTTTGAAACACCCCTTTATATTTGTAAAAATATTACAATTACTCCCTTATATTTAAGATAAAAACAAACCTAATTGATTTGTTTTTTTTTTTTTGGTAATTAGCCCAAACGTCATGGGTGTTTTTGTAATTATCCCTATATTTTGGTGGTTGAAGAATTAACAAAAATAGGACTCTTTATTTGTTTGCGTTCTAAAGCCCTTCCAATGGTTATTCTTCTTGTTACAAGCTTAATTCACCTGCATCACTTACCAATTGAAAATGCAACAAAGTCCAAATTACCACCACCTAGTTTAACCATAACCACTCATGTTCTTAATACAAGGATGGACTCAATAAACTGTAGAATAATGTCCAAAAACGAAAATTGAGAAGGTGAATACGTCGATACTAGATTAAAAAATGAAAAAAAAAATGAAAAAAGAAGAAGAAGAAGATGTTAAACTTTTTTTGGATCAACACCTTGTGCATCTGCAATTATAAGATAAAACTTAATGGTTTTATTATCCAATTAATCTCCTAAGCATTTAATTTACTGAACACATCGTCAGCATGATTATTCACGGACTACAGTTTAGTATCACTTGCAGTTATTAATTGTGTTCCAACCTGACCAAATTAGCACCATCGATCCAGTTAAATCTTACAAATCGTTATGAAGTCTTATATAAATTTTAACTATTTAATCTTAGATAATTTTAAACTATTTTGATTAAATTATTTAAAAAAATTACTATAATTGAAGAAACCACCTGTTTTTGACATTATCTTAGTAAAGGAACTCATCCTTAGCAACTTCAAGAAACCTCCTAAAAAAAGTGTTTTAGGCCAATATTAATTGCCCTCACAACAGGGGGATTTTTTTTGTAAACACTTTCGTGAAACTTTTGTGCGAATCCAAATAATACATATTCCCAAATCAAATACAGGTATCTGCTATGCTAATTAGAAAGAAAACAGATAAATGCGATGTAATTTGAAAGACTGCATAATATATAATATGCATAAACTACTTTACGATTTTATTCTAGTTTCCTACATAGGTGCTCGATGCGTACAAAAGAATTTGATAGAAATCTTGAAACTAATATGAAAATTTTATGCATCTAATATATTAATTACTGGTTGGCATCTTGAAGCGGCAAATGGGGCAATAATGACTATTCCTCAACCATTTGGTGATGCAATTGATGTGAAAAACATGGGAACAAGGCATGCTTATCAATTCTTCACCACAATTGTCTTCATCGGAGAAGTCTTCCAAGCAGATGGAGCAATCCATTTCTATATTAGAATTATCGATGACTACTTTTCTCTTCAATATTGATTGAATGGATGACTATGAAGCCGGAACTAAACAATATTCGAGTATCGCCTGGGTTTGGTTATAAAAATATTTGTTCTCCACCACTATAATAAAGTAAAGATCCGAGCGTTGTAGTCCGTGGGTTTAAACTTAAATCATTTCGAAGCGTTTCCAAATGCATACTCGATCACATTCACACGTCCGTCAAAATCCAGAGGAAAAAAATCTCGAGTCCTTGGTACATGGCTTCGTGTGTTTTGTCATAGCGCAAGATCAACTCCTCCATATATATTTTCACTAAACATCGGCTCTGTTGAATGTGCTTGTATAACCCATTCGGAATCTTTGATTTCACGAGAAAAAGTTGAAGATGATATTGTTGGAATTTGGTCTTTGGAAATGGGTGTTGACACTGATTTTGACCAAATAATTAAGTGGTTTCCATTTGAGAAAAATGAAATTAATTTTGAATGGGCTCTTATTCTTTTTGGACCAAAAATCTTTAAAATAATTGATTAATTAATTTTAGAATTAATTAACAGATACAATCAGGAAAAGAGGTTCGCACCCGAAAGACGGGCGGGCCTTGCAAGGCCGTCGTCGGGCCGTACCTTTGCCATTTTTTGCTTTCGCAGACGCCGTGCGCGGCAGGTCGTCTTGCCGATGAAGCAGATGCACCTGTTCAGTGCAAAATGTGTCTTTTCGAGTCAAAAGACGTGATATTTCCATACGAGACACCTGAGGCCTATAATAATCGACCCCTGCAGATGAAAACGAATACGAAATCTTCAGATAATT